>BMAO01016126.1:0-55771 GCA_019973975.1 Trichonephila clavata | reverse complement strand
AAAAAAAGTTGTCTCAACCAGTCGGATACCTTAAAAAAAATTTTTTTTTTTAATTGGTGACACTCAAAATTACCACTGCATAAGGGATGAGAATCACTATTTTATGCACGTGAGCATGTCACTCTGTATAATGCAGATTATAAAGATTAAAGGTTTTCATTAATTTTAATAGTAAAATGCTTATGAGAGTTCCTGAACGGGCTGAAGCGGAGAAGCAGCAATCTATAACGATTGTTAATTACCTCGAGGCCAAAGTTAAAGAGATAATCGAAGAGTTCCATACTTCACGTCTGACTATAACTTACTCTTCTGCAAATCGTTTAGCATGCAGAATGATTTTACACGACAAAAGACGGGACGACTTTCCGTTACTAATTACCATTCTTTAGATTACAGGAAGTTTACACAATGATAGTGTGTGTAATTTTTACAAGTTTTTATTCGTTTAGTTTTGATTTTGAAATGGATTTTTTTAAATCTAGGAATTTGAGTAACAATGTTAAAAAGAAATATCATTGTTCAAAAACTGAGTGAAAAATTTTTCTTCAAAATATAGTAACCAAAAAAAATTAATATGTTGAAGTAAAAGTTTATCAAATGTTTCACACAAATTTAGAAAAATTGAAAATATTCTGGAAATTGTTCTTATATGAGTTCATCAATATATCATACTACTCTAGATTATATGTTCGAAAAAAGAATTCTTATATATATATATATATATATATATATATATATATATATATATATATATATATATATATATATATATATATATATATATATATAAATTAAATATCTTTTTGCCTGATTCCTATCAAGTTCCCCATCTAATCATGAATGTTTACCGAAAAAACAATATAAATCCTTATAACACATGGTAAATTAAGCACATTTATTATGTTTCCTCTTTCAAGAAAACGAAGAACTTCTTAAATACCTAAAAATCATATCAAAATACATTTTATAGATAGAATAGTTGGAATAAGTAATAGGTTAGAATGTTTCCTAAGCCGTTTTCCATTTATATCTGTGCTTATTAATTTTGAGTAATATTTGAAATTATTACAGCTCTTCAATAAATGTAATTAATTGTGCCTTAGAATTTCAAAAATTTGTGATGAAATAAGCGTGCTCAATTTAACATAGATTAATTTTAGCAATTCAAATACTTATTCGACGAAACGTAACTCACAAGAAATCGGAAATACATTTCGAGAGGATTTAGTACTAATTTAATACGTGTTTATAATTGCTATCAGAGATATATATTTCTTACGATTTTAAACTCAAGTCTTTCTTGGCTTGATTTTACTCGAGTTGCCCTACATAAGCATTGTTTTAAATTTAATATATTTAAATACTTATAAAAATTAAAAAAATATGTGATAGTATAAGGACAAAGTAACACAAATGAAAGCACCTCCAAAACATTTACACTCAAGAGCCAAAACATTACGACCACCCCTACATTTTGCAATGAACTCACCTGGATATCGTGGAAGGCACGTGCTCAGGTGGAAGTGGTATTTAACTGCTGCTGGAGAGTCTGAAGAATCATTCTTTCACTTCTGTGTGTGATGGGAAAGTCTGTAGATCTAAGCGACTTTGATAGAGGACAGACTGTAATGGCTCGAAGGCTCAGAACAAGTATTTCCGAAACTGCATGACTCGTGGGTTGTTCGCGATCTACAGTTGTTAGTAATGCAAAGGGTATGAATGACGGTGAAACCAGCAGTAGACGACATGGTGTTGAACGTCCACACGCTATCAAGAAAAAGGCCGTCGGAGACTGTCTCGCATAGTGAAACACAACCGGAGCCAGACAGTGGCTCAGTTGACAGCCCAATACAATGTAGGGCCAAGTAGAATAGTATTGGAGCACACTATTCAGCGGACACTGTTGGATATGGGGATACGCAGCAAACGTCCCACTCGTGTGCCTTTGCTGACCAAGCGCCATCGCCAACTGCACCTGCGCTGGGCCTGGACACATCGCGACTGGTCCATGGATCAATGGGAGAGAGTTGCCTGGTCAGATGAATCACAGTTTGTCATTCATCACGTCGATGGCTATGTCAGGATACGCAGTCTTCCAGGCGAACAGTTGCTCTTTCAATGTACAGTAGGCCATACACAGGCTGGTGGTGGTGGTATTTTGCTTTGGGGGACGTTCTCTTGGACGTCTATGGGGCCCGTGGTTATGGTAGAGCAGACCATTAATGCTACAGTGTTATCTGAACATCATTGCGGACAAATTGCACCCTTACATGGCTGTTTTTCCAGCTGGAAATGGAATGTTCCAACAGGACAACGCCCCGTCGAACAAGGCTAAAATTGTGTTGGAGTAGTTCCAGGAACACGATGCTGAATTCCAGTTAATGTCCTGGCCGCCTAACTCACCGGTAGAATCCGATAGAACACATTTGGGATGTCATGAGACGGCAGCTCAGAGTTCAAAGACCACGAATTCGTAATATCTCGAATTTGCGTGTCCGTTGCTTAAACATCTGATACAATCTGTCGCCGGCCATCTACCAAGGACTTGTGCCATCCATGCCAAGGCGGGTTGAAGCTGTGTTGCGTGACAAAGGTGGGCCAACTCATTATTGACAGGTGGTCATAATGTTTTGGCTCTTGAGTGCATACACATTTTGATTTTTGAATTATTCTTTTAAGTAAAATTATGAAATTTGCCCGTATTGAGATTCCACAAGATTATTTTTACAAGAATTATTGCTATTATTTCTCTAAAATGATCCTCAAAAATATTTTAAGGAAATAGTTGTTTTAAGTATTCCATTTGGAAAAAAAATTCAATAATAACGCAAACGAATCTCGACATAGGCTGATTTTGACCGATACATTTTAAAATTAGGATTATACAGACGAAATTTATGTTTTGATTAAAAAATTAAAGCTGATAATAAGAATACAAGAATTCGATAAAATATTATGATACCTTGTTCATGATGAAGATGCATGATGTTTTCTTTTGAATATATGTCTTTTAGCTTATATATAAGAAAGCTTCACGTGTAAGTTTTCATTGAAATTGTTTATTCTGCTTAATGCACAAATTTTGTTACATACAATTGAAAGATTTTTTTATCTATTATTTTTATAGATTTTAATGGTTTCTAAAATTGTTTAAAAATTTTTATGCTGATTTTGTACTAATTTGTTTTATCACATATTGTTACAGGTTAAAATAGTTTAGACATTGTAATAATTTGAACCACTCCAAAAATTTTAACACCAATATGTCATGTTAGTCAGTTCATAATTAGAACTGAATATCATGAGTAACAACAAAGTTCAAAAATGTTTTCGTGATTGGGCGGGCTCCAATTCTTATGTCATGAAGCTATATCCTGAAAATGTAGCAGATGGTGGATATCTACTCAGGGGTAAAAATATTATAAAGATAATATATATTAGCATTCGTGACAAAAAAAATACTTAATCTCATTTTTTACTTTGGAAGTATGATAAAATTTTGAGCTTCAAAGGTCAAAAAATTCAGCTAACGACAATTTAAATAATGCAGAGAAAAATTTAAGTTATTATCGTTGTTTTTTCAATGTAGAATCAGATATGGAAAAAAGTATTAATAAAAATACGCCAATTTAGTAGTTATCGAATATTCATCCTTTCTAGTCAGACCAAATGATTTATTGCCAATTTGTGTTCCGCGGTGTCATGTTGGCTCACCAAATAGCGTGTAACCACACCCTATGGAGTCATTCTAGAAAGAGTAGAAAAAGGTCATCCAAATTGGATCTTTAAAATCTATTTCAAACTTTCGTGATTATTTTCTGTTAAATCGATATTGTATTCGTCACCATTATCAGGCAGCGTTCTGTAATCAAAATTCAAGAAACATTTTTTTTTCGAAACTATAACTTTTAGAAGAGTGATTTTTCATAATTTTTAGGTGTGTCAAATGCATTTCGGAGTATGATCTTTTGCAATATATTAATTTTGATGCAGAAATCTTAAGGGTTTTTTATTTTCTTAGACAAAACATTATAAGATTCTTTTTCCCTGCAAATCCAAATCATGGAATTATGTTCAATAATAAAATATTAATTTGAATTTGAATTTAGTAAATATTAAAAAGCGTATTGCTATAAGCATGTATATTGTTTAAAAAATTCTGGTACCAGTATTACATTATACTACCTAATAAATAGCAGAAGACATATATACAAACAAGTAATATATATAAAAAAAAATAAGTCATTTCCTGTATTATATATATATATATATATATATATATATATATATATATAGGGAGAGGATGAACTAATAATAGGAATTAAAAGAGAGCATGATTTTTGGCTGTAGTTTGGCTGAAAACCCGGTTTTCGTCGCCAATTTTTGTCATTGTTTTAACAATTACATTGTTACAACGTTTACAATGAAATCAAAAAGCAGAGTAAGAATTAGATGAAATAATTTAAATTATTTTATATAGTTATCACACACAAAATTAAATCAATAAATTTTTGCAAGATAAAAGGCATTGTTAAAACAGTTTTTAGCTTAATTCCCTAATTAGAGCATTGCTTAATTAAAAAAATATTTAGATTAATTTGTATTAACTCTCTCAGTAGTATATATAAGGGTAGCCTAAATGAAAGTTGCACCACAGTCGGTTTGATAGAAGGTTTAATATTATTAATATAAATTAATATACAAAGAAAAGTAATAGAGACGAAAGCGATTGGGTATATAGATACAGTCAACTTGTAGTTTTAAACAAGTGTCTCAGCAATTCATGAGACCCTGGTGAAGAAGCTCCGTGGTTTCTTGTGGAACCAATTTTCAACAGCAGCTTGAACCTCATTATCATTGGCAAATAACCATCCCTTCAAAACTTTCTTGAGTGGACCAAAGATGTGGTAGTCCCATGGCGAGAGGTCTTGGCAAAAGGTTCGGTATGTTCGAGAACCTCCGAGAGGAATTGCGGTAACATTGTTTGGCATGCCACAGCCACAAGAGGTCATGAGCCATTTCTCGAGGGGTGATTCGTCGATTAATTCTCATGAGACGGTCCATATCTGCAACTGCTTCCTTGGAAATAACGACATTCGTTTGACCAGGTCATGACCTGTCGTCAATACTACTTCTTTCACTAAGAAAATCTCTACACCATCGGAATACCTATCAACAACTCCTACACTTCGCGCCATTCACATTTTGTAGTCGACACGGTAGATTTCATTAGCATTCACATTTTCCCCTGTTAAAAATTGCACAACCGCACGTTGACACCTATTTGGAGGCATCCATGATGCGAACGACGACTTATAACCTTCTACCACGGTATCATATACGTGCGAGGCAGGTTTTGACGATATCGCATGCTTTCCCAGCACTTTGCGCCCTCTATAAAGGCATGCACAGTCATCTTTCTCTTTAAATGGTGGAGTTATTACAACAATGCCACTTTTATTTGGGCAATCCTAATATCAATTTTTAAAGTTTTTGGAAAAAGTATACTTTTATATAAAGTATTTTAATGTTTATTGATAGATATATCTTAGTAATATTGAAATATCGCATGTAAATGTGAATGCATTATCTACAAAATATATTTATTTTACCAATATTTTCATAGAATCTACAATGTACACTAAAAATATATGTTTTAATTTATTCGTTTTAAAATTAGACAATACCTAGTCATTAGTTTAACTTTTTTAATTATAAAGGAAATATTAATATAAATCTGTAGAGAATTTTAAGACTTCGGTTGTGAATGGCTTCATCACATAAAACATTGTTAATTCCTTAAAGTTTCTAAGCCAATTATTAATAATATTTTCCTTTAGAAAGATTGCATAATATTCAATTTAAATTTTCTATACGTGTTAATGTACTGAGTGCTGACAAACAAGAATCAATAAATTTTTCTTATATGCATAAACAATTAACAAAAATTTGGATATCAACTGTACTAATTTCAAATTCATGTTATTCACATTTTAATCTACTAATAAGTGTGGCAGAAGAAACAATGCTATAGTAAACCTTCATAGCAAAATCCTCAGACAACTAATAAATTATTAAAATATGTTAAAAATCATAGTATTTCTACAGCAAAATTTGAATTCATTTTAAAGGTCCCATTTAAATACCCGAAAGGTCACTTGGAATATTATAGCCATGAATCATAAATTCTACTCTAAGTTTTAATTCTTATTTTCTTTGAAAACGTATTTAAAAAAAATCAAGGTTCTTCAACTCATCTGACAATACCAGATAATAAAAAGAATTGATTATACAAGGGTGAGTCGGAAAATAAGCTTACCCCGTCGATTGTGATCAGAGTTGTGTATGAAAGTCAAAACATAGAATGAGACATTAAAAATAACACATAACTTTACTTTTCCGTATAAGTACCAAGTACATTGAGACATTTGTCATACCGCTTGATAAACTACAAAAAGCCCTCCAGGAAAACTCAGGACTTTGCATACGGAAGAAGCGTTTAGCAATTTGTTTGACTTCATGATTGGTTCCAATGCGCCTTCAGGCGAGATTCTTCATAGCCGGAAACAGACGAAAGTCACTTGGTGCAAGATCAGAACTGTGTGGCGGATGATGTAGGTGCTCCCAACCAATAGTTGTAAGATGGTTTTGCGTTGCCGTCGCCGAGTGTGGTCTCACATTGCCATCCAACAACAGAACTCCAGATTTAAGAAGCCCAGGACACTTTTTCCGAATCGCCTCTTTCAATTTCTCGACAGGGTGTCACGGTACCGGGTAACATTAAGGGTTCCAACCTCCAAAAAGTCCACGCAAAATTAAACGCTTTTTCCGTATGCAAAGCCCTTTTTCCTGGAGGGTTTTGAAGCTAATCAAACGGTATGACAAACGTCTCTATGTACTTCGTACTTTTGTGGAAAAATAAAGTTAATGTCTCATTCTATGCTTTGACTTTTATACTCATCTATGACCACAGTTGACAAGGGAAACTTATTTCCTAACTCGATCTCGTATTTTAGAGCTCGGAAGTTATTGTTTCTTAAAGGTAGCAAAAGGGATCATTTAGGCTTAAAACTTAATCCTTAAAAAGGGGAACACTACGTATATCCTTTACATTTGTGTTGGTGTTTCTTATATATTCGTTCAAAATACATGAAACTTTAATTTATTTCGTGATGATCCCATTGACCATGATTACAAATTTTGATTCAGCGTCATTAAATAAGATATCTGCTTGTTTTCATCAAAGAAAAATTCGAAAGAAATTTGTGTTACTATAAGGACAGCCTCTCTATAAAGAATATCTTAGGGATAACACACACGTACTTTATCTCTGTTGATAATAAGCAAATTTCTCAATAAAGGAAAAGTTGCAGCACTTCATTCTAATATCTGAATCATCAAAGGATATTAATGGTTCTACTTTCCAGAAGAGCATTTTAGTCATGTTTGCTTAGAATTTAATAAAACCATTTTTATTTAATATTTGTTGAGTTTTATCTGTTTGAAGTAAAAGTTAGAAATTTTAAATAATTGAAATAACATCATTGTAATATTTACTTTTTAGAGTAAATCACCTAAAATATACATTCCAAAAAAACTTAAAGTAATATTTTTCTTTGATACCATTCTTGCAAAATGTGCATTTTTAGCTTGTTTAATACATCTGATAATTTTCAGAAATTATAGCTACTAATAACGTTTGTTGAGATATTTTTAAAATGTAACAATTAATGTTTGCCCGTAATTTTAATTTAAACATATCACTTATGAATATTATGATAAAATATTGAGTAATGCAGGAATTGCATTGACATTATAATGTAACAATGTGGAAATATTTTTCAGCGATAAGAATACAGCAAAAATTATTTTTTTTTTGACAATAGGTTTTGTTTCGGAAATAAGCTAAGAAATAAATTTAATTTGTGATTATTTTTTTCTACTTGACATAATATCTCGTTTTATTATCTAAAAACTATCAATTGTTTTGTTATTAAAGGTCAAGGATTATACACACCCACACACACATAAATATATATATCATTAATCTTATATAAAAAATTGTCATAAAAATAATTTAAAACTAAACTATAAATAGAAGTATAACAAGATAATATATTTATATACATTGAAAGAGAGAGAAAAGATATACGTAAATTGTAATTAATATTTGCAATTTTTATTCGCATTGCTGGTATTCAATTCACATTTTGTCATTTATTGAACAAAATAATTTCCTTAATTATTCGATGGTTCCAGAGAACATAAAACTGAAGATATTATGAGACGTTTTATTTTCGAAGCACACATTGCTTGTAATTGTTTTATTTGTTTTTCACAATGCATAATTATCTATGTAATTTATTTAATGGAACTTCTTTATAAAAAAGCGGATTTGTTTATTGGAAAAATGGCTTTATTGTCTTTAAATTAATTTATTTATTGTTATTCCCTTGATTATTTTTTCTACTCTCATCTTGCTTTTTCGACTAAATATAGCTATAATTAAAGAACTAATTAAGTTTGTGGGAAAAATTTTTCTCCGTAAAATGCATTTAATTATTGCGTTCTTAGAATCTTTACTAAATTATTCAAATGCGTTGTCCACTAACTCAATAAGAGCATCGGGAATTGAAATGATAACAAGAAATGCCTTTGAAAAAAAAACATTATTCAACAAAAAGATTGATTTTTTACTAACATTTTGAGATTGCAAACGCATTTGGTGCAATTAACTACAACGTTGTTACTAGGCAACAATATTAATAAGAATCTATATGCAGTAAGGGGGAAATATATTGCTTTTAATGCTTTGTAATTAACTTATAGAGTAATATGATAAGAATTTTGAATTTTTTTAATATGAAATATTTATTTGAATAAGACAAACATTTATGAAAAAGAAGTAATTTCTGTCTTTGATAAATTTAGTAACTTCATAGAATAATATCTCATGATTAAAGGACAAAAAATAGTAACTTATCAGCAATGGTTGATAACCAAGCTTATCTGATCAAAAACTTGTTTAACATGAAAAATAAGTTTTATAAATTAACTTATATGTTAGTTTTAATGCTTTTTAACTTATTTCTGGTATGAAAATTTGTGAAATAAAACCAAAAATATATGTTATATTAATTTATATTAAAATGAAAACAAAACAAATATTTTAATAATTTTTTGCAAAATTCATAAAATATTTCTTTTAATGTACAAATGTCAATGAAATATTTTTTCTTATAACCTGTGAAACATTTTCTCTATAAAATATTACAGATAGATTTAAAAATATTTACATTTAAAAAGTTGCATAAATTTCAGTTGGGCATGGTAATTTTGACAAAACTACTTTTTTATGATTATTTTTAATTTTCATAGCGTTTGAGATCATTCTAAGGTTTCTTCATTTCGATCAAATAAATTCACTATATTTTAGTTTTTAAATAAAAAATTAAGAAACTGAAAGTGTTAAAGCATAAGATGGAAAACTTTTACAACTATTTACCCGTCATGATCATCATAATTATTACTTTTGAAAATGTAATGTATTCCCGTTAATATTTGCTCATATAATGAGAGAGGAAATCGATTTCTGGAATCATGAATTAATCCTATTATATCAGGGAATTTCACTAACTTCTATAAAGATACCTACAATTACATATAGCTCTCAAAATGCTTGTTTTAAACTACGATAGTTAAGATCACTGTAGTCTACTCATTTCTTAAAAATGGATTTTCAAGTAGGAAAATTGTATTCCAGCTTCACTTCCATTTCGTACCAAAATTAATCAAAGATTGAATTATTGAATATTGTTAATTCTGATGAAGACTCACGTAAATCTGATTTAAAAATAAGAAGAAATGGACATTTAAAATAGGGTCCTCAATATCCGGTTAGGGTTCAAATTTCGGAGATTATGTAATGTTCTTTTCTTCTGCAATAATTACATTATGAGCTAAACCAGACGAATAACAGCATATTTAATATATAGGGAGATTTTTTTAAACTGATATTATTCAGATCTTCCCGGAGCTCGATCTAACAAACGCAATAAGACTGAATTTGGAATAGAGACTTATGATGACATGGGAAGTAAGATTTTGTGAAAAAAAGCTAATTCCAAAAACCGCTGATAGGGGTATTTACGACGCTGTTATAGCTTAGCAAACCGAGAATCAGCATAAGACACGGGTAAGAAAACAAAATCGAATTTATGCTTTCATATATAGTAACCACGCTAGTAATTTAGACTAAAACCATGTAGACAGCTCTCAGGAACTTTCTCAACTGAAGAGAGCAAGCTCAAGTGAATATGCGATTCGAATTACAAAAACGCGTATTACACTAGGCAATAAGAAGCAACTTTTTGTCTGTTTCCTAGTTTTAAATAGCCTATTCTTACTAATTTTGGGTTGAGAAAAACGAATATGTAAATGAAATTTTTTACTAGCTCTTGTTTTTAAAATATACCACTGCCCATCTATCAATTTATGGGTAAATTTGAAGAGCAAAACATTACTAACAATACAATAAGTCATGTTTCAAGAAAGAGTGTCCATATCAGAAATCAGTAGTATTTTTTAGTTTATTTCCTGTGAACATTTCCTTTTGGATTGTCTCTTGTATGTCGAAGCCCGACTATCCCTTATAACTGTCCAGCAGTAGTCTGCGAGCATCCCGACGACCCTGATATATACCTTCCATTGCTGCGATATCTTAATGAAACTTTTCACCGTGTTCATTGCTTATAGCTCCACAGTTCTTAGGGGGAAAATCAAAATGGGAACTAAAAAATGGATCTTTAGAGACATATTGCATCCTAGGTCATGAAACTTTTGTGGAAGTTTTTCAGCACAATTGTTGATAGTTTTTTTTTTTTTTTTTTTTTTTGCTGCTTGGAAATCCTCGTACTACACTTTTAAAGACTTTCCCGTTTGCTTTCTCTTTCCCATCTAGAATTTGATCCAAAGTGGGGTCCTTCATGAATTTGCGAACCTCCCTAATCTTTGCATCACTCAATCTTGGGGCCGCGGTAGCCAAGTGGTCTAGGCATCGGATCATGGCTAGCGTGTCATGAGTTCGATCCTGGTACCACTGAAGACCCGTCGTGTAGGGGAGCGATGCACGTTAAATCTGTCGAGAGCTCAAACGTCCTCCCGTTGGTGTGGTGTGGTAGTTAGGAGAGGGGGTGCCAGCTCAGGTGTCGTCCGCGTCACTTGACCATGGTTCAAAGTTACGCGGACCGTCGCCAAAAAGCCCTCGTGTTGCTAAGACAGTGCGACGTTAATATTCACTCACTCCCTCACTCAATCTTGGGAATTTCGATCTAAGGTATTGGAAAGCCTCTCCATCCTTGTTTGTGGATTTCACAAATCCTTCATGAATCCCAGCTTAATGTGCAGGGGTAGAAGCAGAGTGTTATTTGGGTTTACTAGAGGATCATTTGGGACATTTCTCTCACCAGATTTCAGATTTCTAGACGACCATTTGTCTTGTATGTAGTGCGATTTTCGATCTCTACGATCCCACAAACACAGAAAATAGCAATACTTGGTACAGCATAACTGCATTCCCATGAGTAAAGCAATGACTTCCACGTCATCACAGATCTGCCATTTGATTCTCGAATTTATTTAGAAGTAGAAGAAGTTTGCATAAGCTTCCTTCACGTGAACGGAATGTCCGATGGGATTGGAAGAAAGAAGGTTGCCGTTGTGTAGTAATACTGCTTTCAAACTAAGCTTAGAAGAGTCTATAAACAACCTCCAGTTATTTGGATCAAAACTGATGTTCATAAAATTCATCAAGCCGTTGACATCAATACATGCAACCACATGTTCTTTCTTCTCAAAGAAATGAAGAAGATTCTTTTCACGAGTCTTGTACTCTGTAATCTTGATGTCTGGTAGGAGTAGTTTCCATTAATGCAGTCTGGATGCCAGAAGTTTTCTGCCTTCTGCTTTGGCAAGTCAAGATATCTTACGAGTCACTCAATTCTTCTCGGTTTAGTCTGTGGCTCGATGCAGTCTGTCATTAAAATTTTCTGCCTAGAAATCTGGGTCATGGGATGTCACAGGTCTAATGAATTTTTATTCAACATAATCCTTTTCAATCTCATACTTTTTAGGTGAGTCAGGAATTGGCATATCAGCTGATTGAGGAACCGGCTGAATGGCTGATGGAATGCATGGATACTGCAAACGGTCTATCTTCTTTCTTAACCAACCCATGTTCATGGGAGGCGTCATACAGGAATAACAATTGTCTACATGATTAAATGGCTCATGCCAAACTATAAGTACAGCAAACCGCATTACATGCTTTTTCCCACCCAGTCACTTTTGCAGTCTCACTGAGTAGAGTTACAACATACATGTGAGGTCCATGGTTTATCCTGTTCACCTACTTTCACTCCGAAGTAAAGGAAGTAAGTTGTCTCTACAACTGGGTTGTTGGTTCACTTCTGGGCTGCAAAGTACACCACAAACATAATAAAAGTTGTTGGGGCTATTAGCACAGTTCCATGGCATTCGGATCTGAATGCAAAAAATTGGGTGATCTAAGTGAAACTCTTTTTAATACTTTCTGGTACAACGTTGTTGTTCCACATAACTGATACAAGCAGTCTTTCAGACCTAAATGTAGTTGAATTAATTTCCCCTGATCAAAAAACAGCGAATGTCAATTGAATCGTGACTATATTGTCTGTTCTTTGTTCTACTTATGCTCTAGAGTACACTTAAAGCACACCTGAAGAGGTGGCACTTTCGTAGAATTAAAAAATCGATCATGAGGCAAGCGCTTCCATCTACCCGCTCAAATGAACATCACAAAGATTAAACACAGAAAGTAAAGATGAAAGAAAATACAGCTTTAGGAATAAGGAAGAGATCTGTGTGGTTCTTGAAAACAAGAGCTAATCTGAAGTTTTTATGGTGAGTTTCGTGTTTAGTGGGCCAAAATACATCATAACAAACTATTTTTAAGCTCGAAACATTTTTGGTGTTGCCTAGTGCAATTGGTAAAGCTATGTTATCGTAATCCTCTACAGCTCCCCGTAATTTAAGAACTCAACAGGACTACGCAAGGACGCTGTAGCGCTTAATCCTTTGAAAGGAATGATTCAGAAGCTTAAAGAAACAGAATAATTGACAATGCCCGTTGGCAAAGGACGCAAATCTGTCTTATAAGAGGTGATAGCAGATGCTGCGACTGTAATCGTCAATGGATCACAGGAAACCTTTTTTGATACACATATCACTGGCAGTTTTGAATATTTATTGTGACATTCTGCGTATGGTCCTAAAAAATATTGTGCAGAGAAAGTGTACGGTTTAGTCTCTGAGAACAAATGAGGTCATGCTAAATGAGGTCCAATTCCTCGCCAGGAAAGTGAACATAATGAACAAAACTTCATATGTAACTGTTATTTTGTATATGTTATTACTTTTTTCTTCTTTTTTGTAAATTTTTTGCAACGTACCGTGCTATAAATACCCATATTGGCAACTTTTGGAAACTAATTATTTTTTGATGGAATCTTATTTCTCATGCATTCGTTCGTCTTCATACCAAGTTTGCGCTGTTTTCTTGCTAGATTGAGTGAAAGGTGGCTGTGAACAGTGTCAGCTATAAAAAAATATCCCCCTGTATTTTTCTGTTTAGAAGTTTGTGGACGATTTTTACTTACTTGTCCATGCAGAATTATTCTAAAATTACAAAGCAAGCTCTAAAGTTTGGTAGAAATCAATAGCAACGCGTTAAAACGTAAACATACAAAAAATGATACTTAAAAAAAGGAAAAATATTACTTCCTTGCAGCAACGTCTTTGAGTACTTCATTACAATAATTTTTACAACAAACGCTCAAAATAAAAATTACCATCACTAACACATGCTCCACAGTTTTATTGAAGCGATTGGCAATTAATTTCAAAGAGGACAGACAAAAGACATTTCACAAATGTGGGATTACTCTCCTATGACAGTATGATTATTGCCAATAGTTTTTACAACAAAATGTGGTGCAGCCATACTCATAAGCACAGATCAGTTGATTTTTACGCATGAAAGCATTTTCAGTGTGGGCAATACTCATGTGTAAGCACATAAATTCCACGCGCATTGAAACAGTTTTCTCTGAATAATCAAAAGGATACTGTGAACAGCCCCCCCCCCCTCGTGAACATTCCTATTTCTCCTTCTAATTAGAATCAATGGGTGAAGTTATTAGATTTTTCAAAATGAGTAGTGAGTAATTAAATGTTTAGTTTTATGGCGCAAGAGACAAATTACACACGCTATGCTACGCCAGACAGCAAGTTAGAATACCTTAACCCGGCACTTCTCGCGCAGGGTGTGTCATACCCACCGTCTATTTTCAATGCTCCTTCTAAACCTTTTTTGGAAAATGTATAGTTTCTCGTGTAGCTGACTTTAAGGTCATATCTTTTGAGGAGCCTTAGCTTGTAGGCGAATTCTAAATATATATTTTTGGATATCGCGGTATATATTCGGGTATGTTATACCCTGTGCGTGAATCATCGTTACAGTTCTGAATGCATGAGCACGTTTTAAATCTTCCTTATGCTATGGCGTATTATTGTGGTTATGATGACGAAATGTGATGTTTAAGTAATTTAATAGATATAGTATTTTATATATATAGTACAGCAGTATTTTCGGATGAAAAAAGTCTCTTTTCGGAGATAAGGAAGAATCGAATTATGAAGAGTATAACAGCAAGAATGATTCCTCCACTGAAATAGATCCACATTTAGAAAAGGGAGTCACTATTGAAAATAAATTTTTTATATGTAGAGACACAAAAACATTTGAAAAGAACATAATTTTAAAGGAGATAACTGGTACACATCTTATTCACTTTCAGGTGAACTTTTGGGGAAAATAAAAAAGAAATTCCAAAATTTTTAAATTTGAAGATTAGAGAAGTTTACTCCTATATGTTTAGTTTGAAAAAGATACAGATTAAAAAAAAATTAAGATCCAGTGAAAACATCGCACTCACTCACGACGCGATTAAGAGAGTGTATAAACAATGCACTTAATGCCCTTATAAAAAGAACAGAAAAACTAAATTTACGTGTGAAAAATGTAATAAACATGTTGTATTTCCTACTTTTCTTCCTTTTTAACATTTGTATACAAATTTTACGGTAAAAACACAATGTAAATACCCTTGGGTACGACACACCCTGCGCGTGAACTTTAGGTCGTTTTTTTCACGCGAGTGTTGCCGGGTTAAAATTGTAAAAACAGGTTTAAAAAATTCATATTAAGACAATGTGATAAAATTCATGAAAATAAAGTAACATTAATTAAATCACTCTAAATTTATAAAATGAACAAAATTAAAATATTTATCAGAAAAAAGTGAAAATAATTTAAAAAATGGTATTGAAACCGATGTACAGGTGAAATTAAATTGAAACATCAGAGTATTTTTCAGAAAGATGTTATAATAGAATTGCTATACCAGACATATTCCATTTATCCTCCATATTCAAATATGATTTGAGCTGAATGGGGCACCAGCACATTTTGATAGAGATATTCGCAATTACCTAAATATCAATTGGATGCGATAAACTGGGCGTGGATGACCAATCCAAGGCAACTCTGAACGCCAGATTTGTCGAGTCTCAAATACTACTTATGGGAGCATCTGAAAGCAGTCATGAGATTCCAAGTGATTGAAGGATCTAATTGACTTACTATCCCTTGTGGATACACCGCTTAGAGAAACATCTGGAATCTTTGAAACTGTTTGTCATTCAACTCATCAATGCTTCTAAGTATTAATGGTACTATTGAGCATCTATTGTAACCATTGCCATAAAAAAGTACTTTTGTTATGATTTATATGCAAACAATGTTTTCCCTCCTTTCATATGCCTCATTCTTTTCTTCTTTGTGTGCGTGTGTGGTTTTGCTCGTCACTAAAATCCATTTTTTCCTGTACATGATATGTTTGGTTTAATAAGCTACACCATTCTCAAAATTTCTCCAATAATTTTACAATCATCGTGTATAAAACATTTAACACTCATTTTAAATGAAAACTGTAATATTTCCAGAATCTATTTCAATATTTAATACAAAGAATCTCAGTTTTAAATATCATGAAGTTTAGAAGCATATGCTTAGAAAGTTCTAATGATGTCTTAGAGAAAAATAGTACTCTTACTCCCTATGTGAAAAAAAGGTCCACATATTGTAAGTTAAGCACGTTTGTTTGTTTATAGGGAAGTATGCAGTTCGAATAAAAAGTTTCGTAATTACATTATAGATCATTTAAGTTTAACCATGGGCTTCATGTTTACTTAAGAAGCTCAAAGGGAGGAAAAAAGGCTATATTTTTTTATCAATAAAGAGTGAAGTGTTCAGAAAATCCAAATTTAATTGTTATCCTTAAGAAGCTTGATCAAAAATTATTGACCTAGTAGGCAGATATTTGGATATATTACCAAGTAAGTAAATTCTAGATTGTTTTAAATAAAGTGCGACTTGACTTCATACAAAAATCAAAAATGACATTATTGAAAGTAAAATTCAGTGAAGATGTTTGAATGATACTTGTTTTATTCTGTTATTAATGTTCTTAAATTGTTTCTAAATAAAATATCCCTTAAAATATTCCAGTTAACTAAAAATACTCTTTAATTTAATTAATTACTTGTATTTTAAAATTTTCTAAAAATGTGGCAATAAAATATGGAAATTTTTTTCTAGAAGTTCACCAGTTGAATAATATAAAATTTTTTGTCATTGATAGTTTTATTTGTTTCACCAATTACTTACATGCATATTATTTTCTCGTTCAATTTGAGTTTATACTATTTTACAACAAATAATTTAACAGGTAATTCGTTACATATAAAAAATTTATAAGAAAATGTGTACGATTGAATGCTTTGTAAATATATTAATAGTCTTTTAAATTGGCATTGGTTAAACCGGTTATTTATCCATGAAAAATACTAAATGGGTTTATTTCCTGATAAACAATATAGTTTGTATTTTTAAAATAATAGGAATTTGTACACATTTTTTTTATTTAAATTGCAGAAAAAATTAGATATTACTTTTTTTACTATTTTTTCCAGTGATATCTAATCTTTTCTGTGTATTTCGAAATAATTAACTATTTTAATATCAGGCTACATGATGGCTGGTTAAAATGGTGTTTTCTGTAAGAAAAGAACATTTTATTACTTAGACACATTTGACATTCCAATTACGGGTTATTTGTTGGATTTCTTTGAGAAGAGGAGAATTAATTGTATTATGTATTCAAAGATTAAAGATATTATTTTTTTAAATTTTGTTTTTCAAACTATTTTATTTTTATTCATATTATTTTAGTTGTAAATAATGCATATAACAATTATCTGAAGTTCAAATCTTTAGAATTCAGTTAAATAGAAATGTTTCTTAAAAAGGTTTTTATTTAATAATTTTTATTAAATGAACGTAACAGTATCCAGTATTTATGCATGAATGTAGTTTTATTTTTAGCCTCAACAAAAAATATAATACTCGTATTAGTTTTGTTCTCATAGTGCTCTTTAAATAAGGGATGAAGATTTACGAATATATAGTTATTCTTAAAGTAATTTCTGAAGTTACAATTTTTCTTTTAAACAAACTGAAGAATTTAGTTTGATTAGTGTTAGGAAATATCTTTCTTTAAATCCAAAATAAACAAATGTTTAAATTAAGTGCTTAAAAATATTTGTTAAACTCTGAACCCCACTAAAACAGGATGTCAGTTATTAAGGTCATGAATTATATCCTGAGTGTATTTCAGTAAATAGAATAATGTTAACTAAAACAGATATCAGAATATCTTTAATACATACCTCTTACCAAGCTTTGCAGTAAATACAATTTCTATTTTATTATAATTATTATTATATAAATTAAGAAAAGTGTTTCTAATTTTTTCATAAGTATTTATAACAAATAATTTTAAATGAAATTGAAAAGTAGATTTTATTCAAAGAAAGTAATTTTAGAGAAAATATTAGTAGCCTGAAAATCGAATAGTTCACCTTTTTTAAGAATTAAACCTCCTGATAAACTACCCACGGGCATTGAATGCAAATTTTAATTTATCTCTCTCATTTGTACCATTTGTCTATTCTTTTTTGCTTAAGCATTTTTCAAATTACTTTGTAGTTTTTCAACACAATTCAAACTACAAATGTTAAAATAATTAAAAAATATGTTGCAATGTGTTATGAGATCCGTGATAGCTACAAAAATTTATAAGTTGAACGAATGAAAATGTTATTTAAAAAATGTTTGCGTGATATATTGTACACACATGTTTGAAGAATTAATAGAAAATATTTTTAAAAAACCGTAAACGAGGGCTGCAGTATATTAGAATATTAGTTAAACTTGTGATTGGCCAGCACTGATGAGAACATTTACATGAATGGTACCTTTTAAAACTAATACGCATATAAAGGCTTCTTTGAAAGTCTGTTTTACTTAATTAGCAGTTAAAAGCACGAAAAACACACAGAAGTACACTAAGATCACTATTGTGATTGTATATAATGTGAGATTTTGTCTATAGATAATAAAAAGCTTCTGGAGGCTTCGCTTAGTAAGTAAATCTTACGAGAATAAGAAGTGAACTCGTAACTTTATTTTCAATCACATATGCTCAATATAAAGCCCTTACTGACAAATGAAAGAGGCCACGATTGTGATTGCACAAAGACAGAATGCAGTAGAGCATTTACAACTGAAATTCTTAGCCACGAATAAATGCTTTGCGTTTATTGTGGTCATCAGGGAATACACGTTTAGCGTGATAAGCACACATTTGTTCCGATTTTATGATATATGAGACCTGAGGACTTAGTAAAGCTGTGTATTTTGTTGTAATGGGCAAATTTCGAAGTATGCATGAAGGTACATGAGCAATTTATGATTTCATGATTAGAAGAAATATGTTTGAGTATGATTTTATCTTCCAATAAAAACTGAATCTTGCCACACGTCAGAGGTCACCGAGGACGGGCTTAAGAACAATAAATCAAACCACTAACCCTCAATTAAATCCCCATTTAAAATATGTGATGCTAAATGAAAAAATAATTAGGATTTAGTTTCAAGAACAAAAATTAACTCCTGGAAAGCAGGAAATCTGCGTTTGGACAACTAAGGAAAGATGTCTGCAAAAAATTAACGCATAATATGCCAGAGAGAGTATTTAACGTTAAGATCAAAGGAGATGCCATCAAATATTAACCATTCAAAATGGTTGTCTTTTACATGAATTATACTGTTTTTGTATGTTATTCTAATTTTTGAGCCATTGTAACATTGATTCATTTTTGTAATTTTTGGAGAAAATTGATTTTTAAAATTTTGTAATATTCTTATTGTTTTATGCTATGCTTATCTACAAACTATGTAGAACGTTATACCATACTTTAAAATTACCAATCACTCATTTCTATGGAAATAAAAGCAAATATCAAATGACTTTGTGCTTTATTTTTATTGCTCCAGCATTCTAAATTAAATGTTTTCTTCTGCTTCTTCAGGATTTAGAGACTTTATATTTTTATTTTTTAAGGTATCAAGTAATTTATCTTTTTTTTAGATAGATTTTAAACAAAATATTCCACATAAAAATATTTCTTAACATTTTTAAAAATTTTTAATATATGTATTTATATGTGACTGGCTGTCAGTCTTGATACAATGATAAATATTTTTTGAATTTTCTCAATGATTTGTCAATGATTTTAAGTTGTTTTATCAATACTTTACTAAGAAATGATGTTATTTATAATTTAAGGAATTCTCTTACATATAGACATGTCTTTGATTTTAATTATTCCAACTGTAATCAGTTTATAATTATTACTTTAAGCAGCTAATGTCTAAACTTTATGTTTAAGAGCTTCAGTTTTACCCTTCCTAATGAAACAAAATGCTCTAAATATATTTATTCACAAAATCCTTTTATTCGACTAGATACATTCATAAATGAAAAGTTCGTCACTTTCTCTAAATTCCATTGATAAATATATTGCAGATACGCGAAATGAATTTTGAAAAATAGTTATGAAGATTATAAACAAAGAAATCTAACACAAGTATTCTGAAAAATAAACCATAATGTATTTTAATCAAATTTTTAGACTATATTTTTAGCTTTACTTATTTCAAATATTTTTCAAATCTCTCTGCTTGTGAATTAAATCGAAAAATTGCAGCTCAGTTTTTCAATAAATGTTACCATGATTTATTTTAAAATTCTGAAACCCAGTCTAAGTTTAAAAATAGTTCGAGTTAAAAATAACTGGAATAGTTTGGAAAATGTTTTTAATTTTTTGTCAAATAAATAAAACAAAAAATAATAATAAAATAAATAAATGGAAAAGTTGCGACAATTTATTTCTTCTCAATATTATACATGAATGTAAAAAAAAATATTTAGAATTAAATGCGAGTGATTGTATGTATCTCAACATCAGAAAATATCATTTCTACCAGTACGGATTGTATTGAAAGCGTTAAGTTGAGGAGAGAGAGGTAAAGGAAGATAATATTAAAAAACCTCCTCCTCGCTTATGAAGCAAATAATATTTTTCTGTAAACAAGTGAGATTCCTTTCAATCCGATATTACATCTGTGAAAATTCATGTGAATTTCCTGTTAAACCTCAGATTGCAACGGATATCAGATTCTACAAATATTTATTTCTGTATGAAGACAAAGTCTGGGCACTAAAGCTACAAAGTAATCGAATATTGTGTAAACTGAAATACATTCTACATTTTTTTCAGTACCTAAAAAAATTTTTTTCGTTTTCTTTGGTTGAATATTTTTATGCATTTTATATTTTTATAGAAAACTCTTCGCTTGAGTTTTTCAATCCATTCGTATTTTTTTCAAGTACCTTTCGGCAAAATATCTGTATTGAACCTTGTTTCTTTAGAATACTGCATAAAAGAAATTTTTTTTACGAAAAAAAAAGATAAGCTCAAAAAGTTTTGGTTAGATGTTTAACTATATGAATGTTTTATTCTATTATTTTTTATTATGCGAAACTTGAAAACTAGCATTTTCAGATTACGTAGCAAACCCTGCTTTTAAGCTGTTTATAATGATTTGTAATATAAAATGTTTACGAAAGCTGTATTTTGTATTTTCCATTTGCAATTTGTTATTTCCGTCTATCGATATTAACATACATTTCTACTGCAGATCTTTTATTTTAAAGAAAACCTTCTCTTTCTGAAGTACATGCATATATTTTTATGAACTCACTCTATGTTCTTTTAGTTTTTCACGTGACTTTTCTTCTTTTTCAATATATTTGTGAGACGATATTTCTTTACGAAATTTTCCTGAAATGTAAAATATTTATTTGCTAGTTTCCAGTTCAATTTTGTATACATGTTTTCTCTTTTTTTTTCTTTGCTTCATACATATGAAAGTTTTCATAAATTCATAAATTTATTTTTGCTCTTAAATGTATCTTTTTTGCAACTATTTCTATTTATACAATAGTCATTCTTATTAGTTTAATTGTTTAATATATTAATTTTTGTTTACACGTGTAAATTTTAGTCCTAAGTGTTTTTCAATCATAATTTATTTTCTTCGAGTTTTTTTGCACTGTTAAGCATAAGTTTTCTGATGAAGGAAAATGTTAGAATTCCCTAAAGGAAGCCTAACCTTACTTCACTGCCTAAGTCAGTGACAGCTTTAGAACATTATAGTTTTCTGTTTTGGTCAATTGATTTTTCTTCGTCTTTTGTTCTTGGTCTTAAGTTTCTGAATTTCGCTTTTCTCTATTTTGTAGGATATTTAATTTGTCCATCATTTCTTATATATGATGCCATGAATAAAAGCTATTGACAATCTGAAAAGATAAAGATCAAAGCCTTTTAATCAAAACAGATTCAATTTTTTTAAAATCTCGAAGTAAATAAAATTATAATTATGAAAATTCTTCGAATGACATATAATGAAAAATAAAGGAAACGTTTTCATACTCTGAAATCACATTAACTAGCGATGAAGAGAAAATATTGCGAACATTTATAAACTATTTATGAAATTTGTTATTATTTGTAATGAATAAAAGAAAAGGATTCGAGTCTTAAAATAGTAATCTTCAACTAAGAAGATCATAGAATAATCTAAAATAATATAAGACAATATATCCATAAGATAATCTACAAGTATGTGCACAAAACTAATGAACTTTAAATGCCAACGATCTTAACATTCTGGACCTTGAATGGACAGGTCAACCTATATCAACAGGAAACATTCGACGTGCTTAAGTAGCAAAAAAGATTCGGATATCAAAAGAAAAAGAGTTCCTTTTTCAATTTAAGAAAGTTTCTTTAATCATTATACAAACAAAGAACTCAAATAAATAGTTATTGAATGTTGCTAAACTAAATGTTGAAACGTAAACTTGCAATAACAGAAATTTCATACGCTCATTAAAATTCTACATAATGAGTTTGATATGAATTGGATTTAAAAAAGCGAAGAACAAGTTTATTGACTAAAAAATTTTTAAGTATAATATTATTCTGAATTGTTTAGATAATCCAGTAGATTATAGTGACCTGTTTACACAGGATGATCGTTGACAGCACTTATTCCTCTGAAAAGTTTTAATTGGAAGGGAATTTCACTTAATTGCTTATTATCAAAAGTTTTAGAATCTGAAATAAATACATTTCTATCATTTTTATTTAATTGAATTCACGATTTTCACTCTCTTTTATCGATAACTTTGGAATTTAGTAAATTTACAGTCTACTCTGAACTATTTAGAATCGATTAAAGTTAATTGGAATGTAACAAGGAATTGCTTGAAGATCTTAAATGATATTTTATATCAGCAGTGGGACATCATTATTACCATTAATTTTTTTTAAATTAAGTATTTAGATATTGGGATAAATTCTCAGGGAATATTAATGAGATAACCTGGCCTCTTGCTCTCTTGAAAGCATGATTTAATATCCAATGCTTCACATATTTGCCTATTTAACGTCAAGAAGTCTGATATAAAGTATCAATATAAAGGCAAACAAATCAGTTTACTTTTAAGTGAAATTTCTATGTTTGATAAAATAACAAAAGCATTACAATATTTTTACTAATTTTTTTGTAGATGTCGATCCCGATGGCCAAGGATGCTCAGACTTTAAAACTCGTAGACATTTCTCGGGTTCGGCTACTCTTAAGGCTAAGGCAGCTGCTCAAGAAAGGGAAAGTACGTTTACGTAAATTATTATACTTTATATAGAGATATCTTTACTGTGTTTAATTTTAGATTCTATATTTTTAAAATATATGAAAAAAATGTATATCAAATGTGCATATGTTACTTATTTTGATTCCTTATTACTATGTGTCAAGTTCCATAGCTTCATGTTTCTCTAAGAACGAAAAAAAGTATAAAAAAGATGTTAAGTAAAAAATTATTTTTGATCTGATGTCACAGAGAGGATTTTTTTTTTATTTGAAAGTTTCTTAAAAGTAGAGTTTAGGAAATATCCACGCATATTTAAAACAAAAAAAATAATTCTTTAAAGTTTTTTTATTTAAAAGAAAAATAATTAATGTTCGGTTTTTCCACGGGAATTTATTTTTTCCACTTAAAAAATCTCTCCCTTCTCTCCCGGTAATCAATGCTTTTAGCAAACAGCTCTTTTCTGGCAAAAGTGTTTTTTTTTTCAAATTAAATTAGTGATTCTGCTCTCAGTTCATCGTAGTCTATTCATTACCATCATTCACTATTTATCCGTTCATATCTTTCACTGTTTTTCTTCTTCATTGTGTTGACGTTTTGTTGTCTTCATGCTTCAGATTAAATAAAGATTAAGCACGTTGAGAAATAAAGTTAATTTGCAAATACTTATCGTCCCAGGATATATCTGATTATGTGAAAGGATTTTGTGCCATAACTCATATGCTACAAATTATCAGTTCGTAACAGAAAAAAAAATGTAAGGTTCAAAATTCTTTAAAAGTAGTGAATAATGATTTTTTAAACAATACAAATGCAACTGAAATGATATTACTTCCAATTATGCATATCGAAGGTATTAAAGTATTTAACTTATTTTTAAAAAGACAAAATTTTGTAATTTTATTCTTAATTATGACTTTTTTAAATTGTGCATATTATGTTAATTTTTAATGTAAAATATATTATAGATGAGCATTCAAGTACTTCCTAAATTAGTTGAAATCAATTTAGCAGAATTTCTATTTGAAGGTATATTTAGTCGATAAGTTCTGGTTGATCCCTATTTTCAAGTTTCTACGCTAGGATGCAAAACTTAAGCAATAAATGGCTTTTTCAACATACAACCATGAAATTAATGAAAATGACTGTTTTGGGATCCAAAACAGCGACACAGAGAGCAGATTAATAGAAAGGGATGCTTATGCAAATATCAGTACTTAGACACCTAGAGGGGACGTCACTGCACAGCAAACGTGTGGAATGATTGTGTTCAATGAAAAGGAGAAAGGTCACATTTCGAGACATTCCCTGCAATGAAAGTGAAACTGTACGTTCATAATGACTACAATAAACCATCAGGATCCCTTTAAACTTAGTAGAATGATCGGCAAGCTTCAAGAAGGGTATAGTTTGACAAGTTTTCTACGGATTTAGGAATTGGCAAAAGGGAGGCTTGGAAAGTCTTCCAAATGACAGGTTGGAGGTGATCGACCAAAGAAGAGATAAAGACAGGTGATGACTGGTATATAAATGTGTAGGTGAAAACAGACCGGTACCAGACATCGGGCAACTTTTCTTAGACAATGTTGCCCGACCCCAGATGACAGGTATCACGGTTTTTTGTGGCCAGACATATACATAAAGAGATTTCCTACTCACCCGTCGCCCTGAATCAGTCTATCGACGACATAAAAGTGGTGTCAAAAAGATAAACAACTGGACATATCATTAATATAATACCGTTTTGTTACTAATCCGAAAGAGGTCACATGGGTCACAGAGTCATTCCAGGCTCACGAAATCTTTTATTCTGGGAAAACTGTTTCCTTATAACCAATGATCTTGTTAGTGTCCTCCTATATGACAGTCTTCATGGGAACAAAAATGTATTTGTCACCAATCTCCCTCTTTTTGGGATGGGCAAACGTTTTTTACAAACTTAAGGTACTTGGTATGACTGAGTTTCCCACGTGACCACTTTTGTTCCAAAATATTTTTTACGAACAGGCTAAATTTCTTCCTTGAAACGACTTAGGTGTTTAAATTGCTATGTTGTACGATTCATTATGATTTATAAATGAAAATGAACAGAATATAAAAAAAAGAAATTGACATCTTTGACCTCTATTGGATGAAATTGAAACTTCGGAAAAAGATATTGATCAAGCAAGGGAAGAACCTGACGAAATAATGGATATTAAATCAGGATAACGAAAGTAAATTTGAGAAAAGCGATGAACATGAAATGTTGAGTCGAAAGGAAGATTTTCAAATGTTACCTAAAGAACTCCATCAAAAAATGAAGCCACAAGACACACTTCCACCTGTCAAAACTATACACACAAGATAAAGTTCAACATGCTATTTGTCGATCATTTAAGGACAATAAAACTACAACAATTTGAACAAACTATGACAGTTTAGCCTGCCAATATCATTCCTGTAATGTTAACGTAAAGTGTCTGTGATTTGCGTCCTTTACTAAAGTCACGCACATTTCAAACATTTTATTTCTGTTTGTCTGAATTTTTTCTCAAATTATCCAAGAAAATATGAAAAGTCCTTAAAAGTAGGTAAGTATGCTTTTTCTTAGTGAAATTATTCACTGGAATTACAATTTTTATCATGTGCAATAAAAATAATTATAAAAAAAGGACTGGGATGACTCCGTCACCCCGCACAACCACTAACGTTAGTATCGAGTGCACGACTTCTCCCGACCTCTCGGAGTCGTTATAGTCTGAGCAACGAGTCTCAGAATCAGTTGATATGGAAGAATGAAGGGATACGATTTATTCCCACTAACATAAAAAAGGGGTGATACTGGAGTGTTTGTGTGTGGGGGGAGGTATTATATGCTGAATGGACGAATGGAGCTCCTTATTTTTGAAGCGGAACATTCACTGGAGATCATTACTTTGATTTTTAAAAAAAAATATCCTCTTACACGTGCGTTTGTTTCGGAGTGCATTAATCCATATTTTATTTTTGTAGACGACATCGTGCGTAGACCTTTTCGAAAACCAGGATACCTTCTGAATTGACTGGCCTGAGTGTTTCCCTTGATTTAAACACATAGAACATGTGTGGAAGGCTTTTTGGGGACACGTCTACCAGTCGTATCCTCCAGAGAATACCAGACAGCTGAAACGGATGTTCCTATCCGAGTTGTCGTTTTTGTTTCGGTGGTTCAATGTTCGAAATATTGCGCAAATAACAAATTCGAAATAGAATAAACTTTTTAATTAGAACTAGGACGTAATAAACAAAAGCGTATATTTACACGTAAGAACATTTTAAAAAATCTTCACAATTTAAAACCTAAATCAATCAGTAAAACCAATAGATTTTTTTATTACGCGTCAAAAAAAACTGTAATAGTCAACCCGTCAAAAAACTAAATCAAAAAACTGTAATCCGAACTCTAATAGTCAATTGAAGAATTCTCATACCGAGATTCATTACAAAAAGAGAGGATGCTAACTTTTACAACAAAACTTATACTATCAAACAACTAAATATTTGTAAATAAAGTAAAAGTAAGAAAAATTAGAGTTATATAGGTACTAAATAAAGCAGATGATAATAGTATGAAAAATAGAAAAATTTCCAACGTTTATAGATATAGTAAGATAATTTCACAACAAACCTATTTCATATTACACTTTTTGTTTTATAGTAATTTTAATTCAAATGATTGGTTTATTAGCGCGTTTTTCACGTTGTGGAACAAAAGCGCTATTAGGATGCAAATTTCGTCTTCGTTCCATATTTTGTCGTACCTTTTCTCAGCCAATAAGCAACCAATTGACCTCGGGTTTTCAGCATTTGGTCACATTTGTGCCCTAGATGAGCCGAATCATATTTAAATTTTCCCATAGTTTTCCCGAATTTTCCTATAAATTTTCCCTGAATTTCGCTAGTTTATAACAAAATTTTCTCAAATTTTACCTAGTAAATTTATTGTTTGCAAAAAGTTTTTTAAAAAAATTATTGTAAAATACAACATGTGAAAAACGCGCTAAAATTACTTGGCCATGCCAATGATTGATATCTTGTTTTTTATACATATCAACCTCCTCGAGTCCAGTTGGTGGATAAAGAGATATGATAGGCTGTCAAATAGTGTGAGTTATCGCTTTTTCCAATGGGCTAAATTCATATGACGTCATAGTCACATGATAGAGACAACCACGTATTTTGTGCCAATCAGCTTAAAAATTCATTTGACGTCATAGTTACATGATAAACTCAATCATGTGTTTCCAACTAATCAGTTCATGCATTTCGTTGTTGCCAACTTTCGCTGTTTTCAAAAAAAAATTCCTTTAAAAAGTAAATATTTGTCAATAATAATAATGCACATAGGAACACAAAATACCTTTCAATTAAAAATACATGTGTAAAATAAGATTTTTTTTTAACTTTAAATTCTTTTTGAAGGAAATTTTTTTTCATAACATTTAAAAATGTTTACATAGTAATGAAATTTGATTTTTTTTTCTATGTTTTACAAACAGAACAACACGAACAATTAGTTTAATGTCTGTTTTGAATTCAATGGGGAACATGTGTTTGTTTTTATCATGTAAGCGTCGTGGATTGAGCCAAATGCTCTTTTACCCCCCCCCACCCTAATAAACCGCGTAACAACGCATGCCTGTGGGAAAAACGATGGAACTGGGGGGGAGGAGATTTCGTAGCTTTCCTTCTGCAGTTAAAAGGTTAACCTGAAGAAATTTCGTTTTTGCAAGGTGATTTTATTGGAATAGAAAATTCTAAACAGCCAACTGCTACGTGTATTCGAATAACATGCGAACTCATGATATCACTGTATGCAGCTTCCATGAAGACAACAAATGCTGTTTCCATAAATTTACAGACTAATGCCAAATTTTTCTAGATTTCAATTAAAATCAACTGTTATATACATGCATATCAAACAAGTCAACTCCATTTGTATTATTATTGCAGGATCTAATACTCAAAGTTATCTTTACCATGTTCTGCATCTTTTATCTTCTTTCTACGGTCGATACTCTATTCGCTTTTTTGAAATCGGTCATTACTGAAATAACTCGATTGTCATTCCATCTAACTTTATTCCTTGTATCAAAAGAAACTTCTGCCTCAAGAGCCACGTTGCATTTTAGACATAGTTTTACAGAGTATAAGTGGTCATTATACATATTCTATGTTCTCTTACAGTACCAGTGTTTTCGCAAGATTGGATAATAGTTCATGGGAAATTATTCATATAAAATTTATGTATTTCAAGGCTTATAACTGTTTTTACTAGTATAAAATGTTATTTCAGTAGATTTATATGTATTTCTTGGAACTCCAAACTTTTAAGAACTTCTACAGTTAAAAAGTTAAAAAAAATCATGTTTTTTAAAAATTTGTTATAAAATATTCATTATTAATTTAAACTCGTGATGAAGACAAATATACAGTTTAGTGACTGGAATAATAAATCATTTTTGGTTTAAATTTAAATATTCAAAAGATTTTTTTAAAGGCCACTTATATATGCTGCCCCATTTTAAGAACGATGAGAAAATATGGGATTTTTAAAGACTGAAATAACAATTGTGGCCTTAAACATTCTAATATTTTAATTTCTAATTAAATTAATTGCATGTTAAATTGTCTGCACAATATTTACAAAAGGAAACAATACATTTGTTAAAAACAAACAACATTAAAGGGAGTTATTTGTTATTTAAATTTTAGTCAATTACAATTTTGTCAATTATAATTTTCTATCCAACGCGTTAACTTTAATTTGTTTAGAAAATAATTAGTTACAATTTATTACGTTTCCTCTATGTATAGATTTAGAATTTTTAATTTAATTTTTCCACTATGAAAATTCATCAAAATCACTTTTTCTGATAAATATGTTTTTTCAATCAATTTTAATTTTATTTTCATTATTTAAAGTAATCAAATATAAAAATTGCAATAAAATTGTGCCATAAAAATATAAATTTTTCAAATACTTTTATTTCATTACTTTTCTTTGTTATAACGTATTTCATCTATGTATAAATGAATACTAATCGTTTCTGCACAAACTCTACTTTTTACAACTTTTTTATTGGAGCCTTTACATCATTTTCAAGACATCCAGAGAGAGTGAGAATAGTGTTAAAGTTTTGTTATTTAATCTTCATAAGTACAATTAAATAACCTTCATCTATTTTTTATAAATTTTATGTTCTCATTTTCAACCAAAGTCTAAATTTAAAAAAATAATCAAACATGAAGGAGAATTACTTCTATCAGGAAGCTAGTAGGCATTTTAGTGCAAATTGAACACATTACCTTAATGCTGCTAATATATTATCCTTAAAATCATATTTAGTTAAAGTTAAATCTAACATTTAATACTATCAAATTAGATTGTGAAAAATATTTTATAGTAATTAGACGACATATTTCGTTATTTTCTATGGTGTTGCTAGATGTTTAAAACCATTGTATTGAAGATTATTCTTGTCCAGCGTTACATGTAACATACGTAATATAAACGTAATAAACATATGCAAGGTATTATGGTAATAGGGTATATATATCATATAATCATCATTCGACCGCTCCCCCCTTGATGTTGAAATAAGACACAGTAGAAAAGTGTGGAAAACATTTTTATTGATTTCGTATGAAATAAATCTATAAAGAAACCTGAAAAATTTAATAAATTTCAAGGAACTATTTCGAAAAACTCTTAATTTCAAATATTTCACAAAATTTATTATAAAAAAACAAATACTGTGTGATAAGTTTATTTACCGTAAAATTCTGCGTATAATATGTCCTTATACTTTCAAACAGCAATTTTTAATTTATAGGTATATTCACCGTATAACGCGCACCCCGTTTTTATGAAAAATTTTGAAATTCACGTGTGCAATGTTCTTATGTTTTAAAGTCATTTATTTGAGGTATTATCTCAAACTTCAGAAAAAATGGTATACTTCTGAAATATCATTTCTTTTAAATAAACAATATTTCGATATATGTAGAAGTCTAATTTTTTTCTATGCTCATCTTTTTTTTTATTTTTAAAGCTCTCATTTTTATACCCGGCGTATAACGCGCAACCCTAAATTTCGATCTCATTTTATGTTAAAAGTGCGCGTTATACGCCAGATTTTATGGTATTTGTATTTTTGTGTTTTATATTTGTTCATTTATAAACATATTACTGAATAAGTATAATTTTTATTTCACTATATAAATCTCAAAAGGCTATGTTTTTTTTAATTTTAAAACAATTTGATTTGATGGCATCGTAGCTGCAATATTTTTTCCATTGAATCATTCTCATAAGAAAGAATGAAAAAGACCAGTGCTTATTGTGAAATATAAAAAACGTGTTTATAATGTGCTTTGTTCATGTCTCAGGCTTGTGCAAAAGGGCAATACGTACTTAAATACATATATTTTACTTCTTTATATTTTATAAAAATACACACAATAAAAGAAAAATACAGAAGCGTGCTTGTGCTATTAATTGTTTATATTAATAAACACACTTTGCCTGGAATGCGACTGTCCCGTTGATTAAGAATCTGGTGACTAATGTATAAAACAAAATTATTGTTCACAATTATTTCAGTAATTTTAATAATTTTAAGTTAAATAAATATACTAAATCCTTTATAAAGTAAGATAATTTTAAGTGTCATATTTTTTCTACAACTTAAATTCTTGTACCTCATTTTTTTCCATATAGGGTGCTACTTAGACCCCGATTTTGAACCAGTCAAATCACCTCTTGGTTCTCCAAGAGCAAGCGTCACATCGGTCACTTCAGGTGCCTCAACTTTGTCCACTCAGTCTGGCGGAAAAGATTCTTCTAAACAAAGGTGAGTACAAGTTTTAATTAAAGAATGTTTGCTTCGAGCTTGTTTATTTTTCTATTTAAATTAAAACTCTTTTTTTTTTTGCTTGGAGTTTGCATTTGAAAGAATATACAGGGTTGTTCAACAAACCTTGAGGAATGGTTTCCAACTTACTAAAATACTGTTACGCGAAATTTGTGTAGTTAAGATTTAAAGTAGTGTAAATAATTTATATCTGGATGTTTAATACATTAATATTACTGTCTGTCGTATTTATTGTATGATAAAAGTTGTAATATTTTCAAGCAACGCTGCCCTTTACATTATAATGGAATTGCAATCGAAACTTGGCGAAATATTGGGAGATACAGCCAAGTTGACATAATTTTTGGCAATCAAATTTGGCGAGTTGACCATTTTTGGCGATTTGGCTATCATATGGATGCTTCTGCAAATTACAGAAGAAATATTTTAATATTGCGATCTATATGACGTAAGCGGTTCATTTCGAGAAAGAGTTAGAAGACAACCATGTAGACTATTAATAGCAGTCGCTCGTTGAAATTGAGTCAGTATTGTTCTGACTGTTGAAGAGTCCACTAGCTATAACTTTACATTTAGTTTGTGAAAAATTACTGGGATTTATTAAGTGAATTTCAGAGCTGTATCCTGTATTTTAAGGATTATTTTTCAACAATAAATCCTTCGCTCCTAAAAAACTGTTTTGCTCTTTTAGACTCATAACATAAAATCCTCGAACCCTTATCTACATTAAAATATATATATTTTTGTACACCAATGTATTGCCGGAAGTTACGCGTTGAGGTACGAACAAAAAAAAATAAGACATGAAACATTACGTATTTACAACTTCATTGCAAAGTGCTTCTTTACGTAATGTTTACAGTAAGTGCTCAAAATTGCGATGACAAACAAGACAGCTGTGATTGGCTGACAGTATAATGGTCAGTAATGGGTCTGGGGTTTCGTGATCTAATGCATCTGTGCGGTAAAACATACTTTTCGTCCAAAACAGAAAATTTAACCAATAGCGACAAAGTATTATAAAGCTTTTATATACATTTAACTTAAATATTTAACTAAAAAATTAAATATTTTTTATGAAATACTTAAGAAAAAATATTATTAACAAATTTGAGTAAAATGAACAGACTATAAAATTTCAAAATAATACTCATAATAATGAAATTTTCTTTCTGTAAAAAATTTGTAAAGTTTTGATTATTTTAAAATGAATTAAAATTTTATTTTCAAAGCATCTTGAAATATTAATTGCTTATTCGGATTAGTCTGTTATTCCTTACTGGCCATAAACTCGATTTACATAAACTGTTTCATTTACTTAATTATAACCTCTTTGAATTTAATAACGAATATTTCATTTTGAGCTGAATTTTCCTCTAAAGGTGCAAATTAATTATTCTAAGGACTTTCTTAGTTTTGCTGAGTTCATGAAATTTTGATTGTTAGTACGCTTCACTTCACAGCTAAAAGCTAAAAGGGAATGCATATAGCTTTGCTTTCTTTTTTGTTTAAACTACACAAAGATCTTTATTTTTATTTAATTGCTTGCAAACTTTAGTATCTGCTTATGTGACATTACCATTAATATTGTTTAAGCAGGTATGAAATTACAAAAGCCGGATTGGCAAAGTTTGCAAAACGCTTAACATCTAAAGACAAGTCTTCAAATAACAAAGTAATTCATCAGTTTCCATCGGCTATTCCAAACATGTAAGTAAATATTTTTTTTAATTTTATGTTAATGTTTCTTCTTAGTATTTTCTTTTTATCATCTACCTTAGTTTTAGGCTCTATATGGAAAAAACATCGATATTGTTCTAATACAAAATATTATGTTAGGAGTATTTTCTAATCAATAATTAATAATTTATTGTGGTTATATAATTGAAACTTACCAAAATATTAAACGTTGTTGTGAAAATAAAGCATGGTGACTCGTTGATGTAGAGTTCATTCTGAATTTAAATAAATACTTCAGTCCTATGTATAGATCGCTAGAAATTAATATTTTTTAAATATGTTATAATAAAAATAGATTAGTTAATTTGTTCCAAATTCTGTTATTTTTCATTGACATTTGACATTTTAAAATAGTAAATGTATTTAAATACCTGTTGCTCTTGCATGAATAGAAAGTTACAAATGATTTTATGCGCCAGCTGGGTGGCGAGGTTGGTTTGTTGCGGGTTCGACCTCGGCCAAAGTCGGTGGATTTTCATGATGCAGAAAATCGACAGCGGCCATGTCGTATGATTATGCGGCATGTAAACGATCCCTAGAGTGTCTGTTTGGCTAAGGATGCTCTCTGCAAAATTAAATCCTAGTACTGCTTTGCATCGCCAAGAGTTCAGGTGCCTCCCTCTGTGGAGAAAACTGGGCGTCAAAATTGCTTACTGTAATTGGTATTGCCTATATGGTGCAGCACTAAAAAGTGATACCAGGTCCTGAGGAATGTACTAGGTCTGCAAAGGTTTAAAAAACCAATGTGCAGTGCCATTGAAAAAAAAATGATTTATTACGATGAATTGACATTTTCAAAGAAATGTTTTTTCCCCAAATTTTAGGTAAAAATATGGTAATCGTATTACTTAAAAAATTTTTGGAACTTTTGGGAGTTTATATAAATTGTATTTCATTTTGAAAGCATGATCTATATGTTTCTGAAGATAATTATGCCATTTTTACAGTATGTCTAGTTATAAGAAACTGTACTACAAAGAGTACTTGCATATCTTACTAACGATATATTCAGCCCAAAATGTTCTTAGGTAGAATTCGAAATAAGAAAAGGGAGATAATTTGTTAAACTCATTATTTTAAGCATACATTTATCTTGAACTTATTTTTAATAGATATTTCGGCTGGCCTTTCCTGAAACTAAAACATTATTTGGTTTATTGTTTATAGAAAGTTTTAAGAAGATATGAAACAAAAATATTTCAAAAAGTCTTCTATTTCTAAAATGTTTCAAAGTCAAGGAAGTTACATTTCCTAAAACTTTTTCTCTTTTCTTGCTGCTTTGCTACTAAAAAGACGCACGTACATTCGATTTGGTTTTCTTTCCAATGATACGAGGAAAAAAGATTAAGTATTTTCTGTTGGGAATTGGTTCGATAATCAATATCGATTTCTTTCTCGTGTTCTAACATCGTGACCTGAAGAAAAAAGAAGTATCACATTTCAATGATTTGAAATACTGCTGAATTCAGTTCAATTTCTTCCAAATAATTTAATCGGCTCACATTTCTATGCTATTAAATTATTTGGATGTATAGTTAACCAAGCTGGTAAAAATGAAACCATGATGTGATTTTAATGATTGATCACACCACAAAATTTAAGGGATAAAATATTTGAGTTTTAATTCCTTTTCTTTTCAAAATTTTGTGAATATTCAAATACTTTATATTCTTTGTAAACAAATACATCTGATTATTTTAATGACTTATATCTCATTAAGTGCAATAGTTAAGAATTTTTAAGTAAATTTTTTGTCGAAGAAAACAAATTACTCTCATTGTGGAACTTACATATTATAGCATCGACCAATATTGTCAAATCAAAAGGCGTCGCCAAATGTCACAATATGTAGCCATAAAGTGAAAACCGTTCCGTGCATGTTCGAACTTAATTATAAAGATAACACCTTTTGGCAACATATTTTAAATTGCGGACGTCCTTTGATTTGACAAAATCGGTTGACTGTATAATACATAAATATCTCTTTAATTTAATAGTTTTTCCTACAAAAGTAGTTTTTTTTACTTTATTTCTTTTTAAATACTTTGTTCTAGTACAAAATTTTTATTCTCGCAAAATGGTTTTCATAATTTCTCTAATTATTCATGAAGTATAATTATCGTAATAAAACCATGAATAAATTCATTTCAAATTGTATACAGGAAGTATATGTGTGATTAATAATTATTCTTCAAATCGAATAAATCTATTTATAAATTAACTTCTTAAAACTGATTGATTAACTTTAAAAAATCCCGGCTATATATGTATAAATGAAAAAAAATAAAGATAAAAACTGACTGAATGTATTGCTTGTGTTTTTTTTTAATTCTATTCCAGTGAAGTCACCCCTCTTCGTCGCTCTGGTAGCGTGGATAGTCTTTTGGAAACCAACTTGTATTCCATCGATGCATCGGATATCTCTAACTGCAGTTCGATGGCGTGCTTGGCTCCCTCGTGTTCCTCCAACAACCTTTCGCCTTCAAATCTGTCCCCCACCAACAGTCTGACCGTTCCAATAGACGGCCGGACAATTCCCACTTCTCCCAGTGTACCTGCCAAGCTCGAGGCACATCGGCGCGGCGATATTCCATCGTCCCCCAGTGTGCCTAACAAGTTGACCAAGGGACTCTCCGGTGAGTGAATAAAATACGTGTCATCTCCTGAATAATCTATGATTTTAATGATTGATAGTTTAGCTTGGTTACTGATAATGATGTTCCATGGATCATACATCATATCAAAATTGTCTTGTTGACGTCACCAAAATTCTTCTGAATTGTCGAACACCAAGCGATTTCCTTGTAACAAAGGTTTTCGACGTGTCCTTGTATCAAATGCTTTCTAAAAAGAAAAGGAAACGGATATCCGTTGTCCACTTACAAAAGGGTAATTATATTTTTCGAAAGAATAATGGATATTTTCAGGAAACATATAGTTGTATGTGAAACGGCATGAGGGGAATAAATATGGGAGGGCAATTGATTATTCTTTACTCTCTAGAGATAACATTGTGTGTACAAAATTCTTAAATGAAAAATTGAGTTTTCACTGAAATGACTATAATACAGTTTAGGCTAGGAAGAGAGGGGGGAGAAATTTAAAATGGGTTCTTGAGGCATATTTATTTTTAAAAAAATCAATTATTTATACGCAGAACATAAAAGAATAACAGGAATAACAATTAGTAAAAACAAGAACTATAAAACCTCTGCAATACATTGGTAAAGACAACATATTGTAAAGTTTTAACTGTCGCTAAAATAATTGAGATTGAAACTTAATTTTTATTTTTATTATTCACACATCTCTACATGAACACCCTCCAAAGTTAATCCTTTCTCCCAGTAATTTTGACCATTCGAAGGCTGCCATCGTAGAACTCAACAAACTGTATGAAAATCTATTGTGTTGCCGAACCATCTACACTAATGAATGACAAGATTTTTTTTAAAAATCTCGGATGACATAATGTTTTTAATTCTGGGAATAAAAAAAAGTCACTTGGGGGTAAGATCAGGGGAATAGGATAAATGTAGTGAAATTTCTAATCTACATCACCTTTCTTCGTCAATTGCACTTCGAGATGAATGAGAGATGTATTGCCGGTAAGAAGACGGATGCCTTTGATGATCATACAACGCCATTTAAAGATCATAGAATTATACAATTTGTTCAGCAGCGTGCAGTAATGGGCACTGGAAATAATTTGATTCTTCCCCAGGTGACTTTTAACAATGACTCCACAAATTTCCAAAAAATAGACCTATACTCTTCCAACAGATATTTTCAACATAGTCATCTTGAAGAAAGGTGAGTCATTTCTCATACCTTTGATCTTTGTGTCATACTGATAGATTCGAGAGAATCATCCACAGGTGACCATAAAAGACATATACGTTTTACTCCAAAAGAATCAAAATCTACCTTTTCAGATAGTGCTGTGTTTGCTTCTGAAGGAGAATCAGTAGTCATAGAATCCAGCATGCTGACACCTTTGACATTTGCAGTTCTCAGGAAATATTTTCCAAAGACTACCATAAAATAACACACTGCCGTCGGAATTCTCTTTTCTCCCATTTTGATTGATGCATTCTTTCTTTTGAGATCTTCTGATTTACCTTTAGATATCACAGTGTCTAACTTCCTTAGAACCCAAGGCACCTTTCATTTTTAGCACCCAAATGAAATATTTCGTTTCGTTAAACTCGGGTTAAGCTTTTCCATGGTAATACTTTTTTCACACAGTCAATTATTCAACTCCACTATGCTACAACTTTATTTTTTTTTCTTTTAGAGTAAATGCTTCATTTTTTTAAATATTACAATTTATTATAAGCATAAATGTTTAAATGTATTATAAACAAGGAGCTCACAGTATACGAATAAAAACCCCGATCATAACTCACATCTAATCCTATCGTGTGTACCCTCGCAGGAGTAAACTAGATGAAGCGGGGGAAAAGCGTAATCACGCAGCTATTCTTCCGACTAAAGAAAAAAGTTCTTTCGTTCCAACTGAACAATTCTTTACTTTTTATGTTCATGCATAGGAGTCTTGTTTCTCCTTTACTTATTGGCTTCCAAATTATTTTGAGCAGTGTTGTATATTGCATTGTTATTACAGATGAAAGGAATGTAAATACAGGATGTTGTCGAATTCGACAGACAAATTCAAAGGCAGCATGGGTAGGATAAATCTCTAGAGAACATGGGGTTGTAAACCACGTATAGTTTGAGTAATTGGCAAAAACAGTTATGAAGTGTGTGATGTCGAGTGGATTGAAAAGGGGCAATAATAGGTTAGAAATATGTTTATTAGACGTAAAGCATGTTTACAAAACGAACAATGCATCACAGCTGGAGGTCAGAAATGCAACGACAAGTGACTGTCACAGGAATTGTTCGAAGTTGCGACCACGTAGGTCATAGCACAGGTGGTATGACGTTAAAATGGTATGGTGAGGACATCACCTCCTCGGAAAGTGGTTCTGGTACATTCTTTGTGCTTGGTGGACATTGCAATCGGCTCGGCCGTACATGAGTCACATATTCCTCGTTCATATAATCCGACATTGTCACCAAATGCAGTTTAACACCCGCGTTTTATGCAACACCACCATCGATAAATTATTCACGCTTTTATTCTCCCCAGACGAGTGGGAAATTTGCAAATGCGCGTGCATGCTTCTTCAATCCTACCACGACGCTCCAAATCCCCATATTCGTTTGATACCCCCACCCATCGTCTGGTTCTTCGTCCTCCCTTTCATCAACTAAACGTAGCTTACGACCCCATGTTCTATGTTCATTTGTCGTCCCAATGCCTACTATCACCTCTCGTCGGTCGAATTCGGCAATACCCTGGATATCTCTTTGTGGTTAGCTTTTTCATTTGGATATATCATTTTAATTCTTGTTTTCTAGTCTACAGTTAGATAAAAATTATCTGAAAAACATAGATTAATTTAGCATATGTAAAATGCAATCAGTATGTAGGAAAACTTTTAAGTAAATTATCAAGACACTTTACAGTCAATTTTATTTAATTTTGTATATTTTATTTATATAACGAATGAAACATTTTGATTTTAATGTTCTTATTTTTTTTTATTTGTATGTTTGTTTTGCAAAATCTTTTGGAAAAATTGTTTTCTCGTATTTAAATATTTTAAGCATTACCCACAAAAAGGAATACAAAAAAGGGGGGTAAAAGCGTCTTTGTGATGAATTTTAATTGCAATATAGATATTATATTTCCTTTTAAATGCTTCTTGTTCTTGTATGTTTTTATGCATCTTATTAATGTTCCTTTCGTAGTAAAAAGAGAAAACGTTGTTTTATATTGCAGGTCAATGCTTAGAAAATCCGGAAGTTCTGTTAGAAGGTCTACCTTTGAGCAAAACAGAAAGAAAACGCTTAGAAAAATTGAATAAAATTAACATAGATTTGCAAGGTAAGTAAAAACTTTTTAGTAAAGATTATTGAGTTAATAAAATCTTTAAAAAACTGTAAGTACAATCAAGTATATTCCCGGAGAAAACAACTTATAAAGTTTTGACAATTTAAAATTTTGAAGAAAAAATTCTGACAAATTAATCATTACATAAAGTAGATTATAAGTATTTCTTTTGGATGATTTCTTTATCTAAAGTAAAATATATTTCTTAAAAAATTCTTCTTTGACAAAACATAGTACTTCTATTCCCGATGGTATACTAATCATATTATAAATTTATAACACTTTTGATTTTGTACTTAAGGGGACACAGTATGATTGAATTAACAATAATCGGTCAAAAAATCAAATATTTTCTCAGCCTAAATTCTTTTATAATTTTTTTTTCTATAATCTGCCAAAATTTGACACTTTTAAGTTAAAAAAATACCTAGAGTTATGATAACCTTTACGTTCGTTTTTATTCTTATCGAAGTGACAAATAAAATCTTCAAACTGATTTTTTTTAAAAATAAATAACTAGTTTATTTAAAATGCTAAGATTTTATTCTATTGAGCCAATTTCTTTGAAGTTTTTCTAACTATTTCTATTAATACATGTAACAAAAGTTAGTATGAGCTTTATAATCAATGCAATATTTATTTATAAGAGTTTAATTTAGAATTTATACATTTTTTGGGAATTTTCAATAAGCATTAATGCAAAAAAGTACTTTACGAATATCAATCATGCTATATCCCAAAACTCGTACCAACTTCAGTTTTACATAATTCTACGCACTTGAAAATCAAATTCCATATGTGTAAGTCAGTTATTGTAAAAAAAGAAACAATTTAATATCACTTCATGAATTTTTAAATTTTTCTTTTTAAAACTGAGAAATTAGTTTTTTGGGGTATTTTAAGCACAAAAATTGTTTTAAATAATACACATACAAAGAGGGAAACCAAAAAAATCAAAACTATTAAATAAAAAAATTTTTTGTAAATCATTACAGCACATGTTTAGCATTACTAGTATCACAACAAAGGAAACTTTAGAATTCAAATTAACTATTTGAAATGCTTTTTTTCAACCTATTTGTTAACTTCAAAAAAATGAATTTTTTTATATCTTAGTCTTTATTCTATCTAAAATATCTTATAAAATAACTATTTTTCGAATTTTTTTCCTTCAGCACTTTTCGTATCAGTGGAGCATGAACATTTAGAGCGAGCCAGGAGCATATTGTCAACTACAGACGTCAACGTCAACTGGTAAGACATTTTGACATTTAAATCTAGCGTTAGAAAGAAAAAGGCTTCCCTGTCGTATCACAAAAAAAACCCCATTTCAATGGATTTGGATGAGAAAGGGATTAGGGTTTGTTTTAAAAAATGTTTTGTATTGGATTTAAGATTTATTTACTTTCTACTCGTTCTTTGAAAGGTTAAAAAAATAACAGCATTTGTAAGGACTATTGGAATAAAAGATCGTGATTTCTGTGAAAATGATTTTAGCTTTTAATAAGCTTCGCAAGAGATTTGTTAATTATCACAAATTTAGGAAATTTGATAAGTTACAGCCTTTATGTGTGGCTTCCAAATGTGATGCCAATAACACAAAAAATCACTCAATCAAATCCTAAGAGAAAGTAACGAAAATTCTGTTTACTTATATTTTATTAAAGAATAAGTCTTTGTTAACATATGCATTTCTTATTGATTATAGCTTAGTTACTTTCGAATTTAGATGTAGTTTCTTTAAAACGTTCCTAACATTCAAAATTACTTTTAAAAAATAATTTTGAAAAATAGCTTTTACTAACGTCTAAAAATATTGTTCCCCTCCTAAAGCTAATATACGAAATCGAATAAATATTATCATTAACAATATCATTAAAATTAACAATTAACTAATATCATTAAAATTACAATTAAATAATAACATTAAAAATAATTATATTTAAAACATTTATTTTTTTTTAAATATGTATTTTTGATTTCGAACATTTGAACTTTTAAAAATCTTTCGGGACCAAGTAGCTTAACTTAAAGCTTAATCTGAACTTCACGCTATGACCATTGTAAGCTTAATCTGAATTTCTTCCTTTTTATTCATATATATTGTTTAGACATCCAGTTCAAAATTTTGCTAATGTACATTTATGTTACAGATTTCTTAGATTCTTATTAATGTATTTTCTAGATTTTAAGCGAATATTTGTAGGAATAAATTGTACTTTAATGTATGTTTCACATGTGTCTACCTATATTTAAAAAGGTGGTTTTCAATTGCAGACAGGAACAAATTTATGGGATTTTCCCGTTATCGAAAAATATCGCAAATAGTAACGAGTTAAATAAATATTTAAAACAATGTTTTGCTCGACATATTTTTTTCTTTTTTTCCCCCGCCATATGGTCAAAAAAGGTAAAAAAATCGTCTCTGGATATAATTTTGCTCATTATCATAGGCACAAGTGTTATTCCGTTAAAAATCTTTAATATTAGGAAAGATTGGATTTTTGAGCATATATATGTAAGCCATTTAGGCTTATCTATTAAAAAAATTTTAATGTTTTTTAAAGGGCACATATTTTTGCATTGGCAATCGCATTCCTATCGACGCTTCAAAAATTCTATGAATTAATATATATATATATACATTCGACTCTCGCTAATTTAAACCTTCGATAATTCGATGTATATGCTCAGACTCTAGAAAAACTCTTGATATTTCAAACTAAAACAATACGTTTTGTACACTCAATATTTCGAAGTAAAATCTGTGGCTGGCCAGACTACAATACGCAATAATTCGAAGTTATCTTGTAAAACTCTTGACAATTCCAACACTTACTATCTAGTCATGACGTAAAAATACAGAATCGTAAATATATTTTTAGAACATAGTTAATGTATAGAAATACTGTTTATGAATATAGAATTAATGAAATAATTGAATAATAATTATATTAAAAAGATTTAATATACTGTTATAATATATATATATATATATATGTTTGAGTATAGCTGCATTGAAAATGGTTTTTAAATAATTATTTCTGCTTGAATTTTTCAAAGGCTTTGCAACGAATTTTTTTAGTTTAAAACTTTTTACATTGGAAACTGATATTCATGTGATGTTTCTATTTTTTAAATGCGGCATGAAAATAATTAAAAATAAAACGACCCTTTAAATGTACATTTACATTTCTATATTTCTTATTTAATTATTTTTCTAACAGTTTAATTGCCAGTTCACAATTCGGCAGTAACATTAAAATTTCTAGATATACTACTATACAGTTCCTATAGAATTTCTTGGGTATTTACATAAGAATTATCTAGACCAGAATCTCACGTTTAATATTTAAATTTTAAATCTTTTCGAGTACATCAAGTAAATTTACCTTAGAAACTTAAATAGTTAATCTTATCAAGGGAATTTAAATGTAGCCTTATCAGAATAGATATTCAAACTACGTCCTTTAAAAGACTAGTTGGACTTATCTATGCTTAAGGAGTACGTTAATCCTGTTTGATAGTATTTTAAAATCGATCGATTCATCTACAGTTAATTACCAACATTTATATACACATTTAAAAGCCAACCTATTAAGATAACACATTTTAATTTTAAGTTATAAATATTATGAAATATAAGAATTTACTTGGAGTTTTAAACGTATTTTAAATTTTAAACTCAAGTAAAAGATATGCTTCACATAATAAAGGTACATTAAAGAAATAACTTTTACATTTAAGGGAGTATAATGCAAACCTTTCGCGACTAAGAGAAATATTTTCTCTATTTTAAAATGAGGGATTATCGTATTTAATTATAGCATTATCTTCATTTTTATACAGAGTCTCAAAATAGAACGCATGACGAATGCAATTACGTAAACGGGAAACGTTAAGAAAAAAAGAATTGACAAACCAAAAATGGCGCCAATGATAAAATATTTGTGGACTGTACTCTGTTATTATTTCAGTTTATTGTGTTGTGTTGTAAAATATTACTGGGTTTACTTTCATGTTTTATGTTGTTCGGTAAGTATAATTTTGTGCAGAAATGAAGTATTTTTGAACAAATATAAACAAATGCCTGTGATAATGAAAAATTATTCTATAAGAATAATTCTATTATATTTTTATAAATTTTTTTAAAAAAAACTACATACTGGTATGCATTTTTCTTATAATTTTTATTTGCTTTACATCTAAACAAACTAAAATAAAAAAAGTTACATGCTAATATATACTTTTAGCAACCTTCTGGTCCTACAAGTTTTAATATGAGAATAGTTTTTGTTTCTAGCGAAACACGCGTGAATCAATTGTAAATGAATTTTGTGAAACATCTTAAAATCCTAAATAAAATAAATGGGATCTCAAAACCACCACATCTAGTTTCTATTTGCACATTTTTTCACAATGTTACACGTTCTCATATAAAAAACATCTAACTGTTTATTTTACTTTAATTGAACAAAATAGATTAAAACATTAAATAAAAGGTTATCTGTGATTGTATGTGGATTTTATCCATAGGTTATTCATAACCAAACTATTAATAATAATAATTACATTTTTGTATAATTTGAAATCTGATACCTTTAAAACGCAAACTATATTACAGCAAAATTTTTTAAAAATTTGAGAATTTTGTAGAAAAAAATAAAATTTTAATACATGTTTCAATTTTTTTCCGGAAAGTTAACATCTGTTTCCTTCTTTTTAAAGCATTCTTGCGCCTTTACTTTTTATGCTTTTTGCATCTAAATGCTTTTCGGTTTAAAGAAATTCTCATAAAAACTATTCTGTAAAGCTGATGTGTTTTCAATGGTATTACTTATTTTTGAGTTGTTCATTTATTCAGTTTCTTTAGGTGTGGAATTAAATAGAACAAAAATAAATATAAAAATAAAAGTTGATTTTAAATATAAAAATAAAAACATTTCTAGTGGCAACAGACTTCCAACAACAAAATTTAGGACCTAAAAATTTTTTTTTGCATTCGCTGCGTCAAATACATATTTCACTTTTAACTATGCTATTTATTAAATTTATAATTTGGTTACATTTTTTCATGAACATAGTACATTTACAGAGAGAGGAACTCAATTTTAAACTGTAACCTCCATTTTGCCTTTTATGGGTCGGTATTTTCGAGATGCGGGTTTAAATTTTAATGCCCCTGAAGACTTACCGTGTAAGGGGGATAATGTGTGTTAAATCAATCGAGGTTGAAAGTCAACCCGTTGGTGTAGAATTTTGAGAGGAAGTTGACAGCTCAAATGCAATCCTTGTTGCTTGACGATGGTTCAAAATTACAGGCCCGTTATCAATAGCCATCGACCTGCTTCACAGTACGATAAAAATGTCAAAATCGAATCACAAATATGTTTTTTATTCTGTGGCAAATGTGTACCTTTAAGATGAAATCATCCTATGCGCGCTCTAATGATTCAATATATTTATTTTTAAATGTCTTGTTTGTATATATTTACATTTAAACATATTGTTTTTTTATTATTGGAGCTTTTTCTACGATTTCATAAAGCATTCATTTCTTTCTAATCATGATATAATACATCTTAGTACCAGGAAAGGTTTTTTCTGAACCATCTAAGCCCGGGGTGGGCATTACGTCGATCACGATCGACCGGTGGACCGCCAGGACAATTTGGAGTGACCGCCTGAAGATTAGCCGTTAGTTATTTTATACGGAAATATTCAAGATTGACAGACAGTACGCAGACTAAGTCTTCTACTTACTATAATTACGAGAACTTTCAGAAGAAAATGTTTTATTTTTTATTATATTTTGAATTATTTGATAATAAATGCATCATTAGATATTATATTTTTGTCTATTATTGTTATGTTTGTATTTTGCGTTTTGCTTTGAACGCGGTTTCAAAAAAGCAAGTTTTTAATTTTATTTACGTATGTACGTACATATTCCGTATTTATTATTAAGTTGTAATAAATACTTTTGACTTTTTATTTACCTCGCCACACCTACGACCCTGGGAAATGGGTGCACTCGTGAATTTTTCAAAGGGGGAGGGGCAGGTGGTGCAGGGTCGAATATTTACCATTTTCATATACTACTCCAATACGCTGCCAAACATTTTTTTTTTTCATTTTGTAGATTTTCGGGAACAAAGAACAGTAAGAAATAAAATATTCAATAAATAATTAGAATTAATTAATAAAAAATTATTAATAACAAATTCTTAATTAAATTTTCCGTACTATATCCATGGAATTATAATATATCGAAAAAAATCATGGGCAATGGAGGAGGGTCCCGACCCGTGGACCCTCCACCAATCCCTTTGTGTGTGCCACTGATACTGGATGGACCGCAATACCTTAAATATTAGAAGTAGCCCGCACCCTGGAAAAGTCTGCCCACCCCTTATCTAAGCAGTTTTATTGCTAGAAATACGGGGACAAAATTATAAACCATTCAAAGCTCGAACACGAATTCTGTTAAGTTTAAAAATTTGCTGTTTATACAAAAATAGGATGTAAAATATTTATATATAATTCTTCAATTCTGAAAGGTCTTTCATAATAAAACGCCAATGAAGTCGGAAAGCTAACGCGCGCGCGCGCAAGCTGCATTCTCAACAAAACAGATATTACTGTTTTTACCGGGTGGATCCTCTTATCAGTAAGACAAAGGTCACCAATTATGTCCTCTCTTGGGTTTTCACTGTTGAAACCATCCAACTGCAAACAAATGTAAAATAAATAAATGAACGATAATTGATTAATTAAATAGGAAACAATTTCATAATAAAATATGATAAAGTAATGCATATTCTGTGTATCGTTTAGCTAAATAAAAAATATAAAATAATAATTACCATTAATGATTAATTAAATAGAAAACAATTTCATATTAAAAATACGATAAAGTAATGCATATTCTGTATCGTTTAGCTAAATAAAAAATATAAAATAGTAATTACCACCTTAAATAAAAATGATGCATAAAAGTATTGAATATATAAAAAATTTCAAGTGCCAAGTAAAAGCTCTTCAATAGATGTCAATTTGCCTCTTTTAGTCGCTTGTTTTAAATACGAATGCTGCACAACTACGGGATGTTCTTGATAACACAAAAACATATAACTAATATTATTGTAATTTATCCAGTGCGTTAACGATGAATATTAGGGCCTCCCCCTGCAAAATCAGGTTTTGAGCCGCAAGCCCGATCTCTCTCTCTCTCTCTCTTTCAAAGGATTGCTAAACCATAACATAAAATAGGATTTGGCCCCTAGAACCATCCCCCCTTCCCCGTGTGCGAGAGTTGCGGGGGTGTACGTTACTCCTCTGTATTTATCACGAATACTAATAAAAAGAAACATGAAATCTTGTTTACAATTATTTCTTTTTAAATAAATACAATTCACACAGCCTTTTATGTATTCATAGAATTTTTTCTAGAAATCCATAAAGTGTCTATAGGCACATATGACAAAGAACTTCAGCATTAAAGTTAGAACAACATCATAAATCATTCTAACTAAATTTTTCAAGCGGATAATCTGCAAATTATTAACTGTGACTAAAGTTTTAACTATAGTTGATGAGCAAATAACTTCTTGGTGATTTAAAAATGAGTAATTATATAACCACAAAAGAATGAAAAAAATTATGAAGCATTGAAATTCATCTCAAGGGAAATTCATCTTAATGCCCCAGGAAACCGCAGATTTTTCTGGGAATATTAACAAAGAGTTATAAAAAAAGGGAAATATTGACTTTTTATCCTTTAATTACTGTTTACTACTTTTCTCTGTCTCTTATAATATTTGTTTTCAAATTTGTGAAAGCGCTCATTATTGACTCTAAATATTTTCATGTTCAAATTTGTACAACACCATCCATTACTTTATATGTTTTTTTCTGATTTCATCAAAAATCAGAAAAAAAACATGTAAAGTAATGGATGGTGTTGTACAAATTAGAGGAGTAAAGGGTGTAACATGTTCATCAAAGAGAGCATTGAACTTCTTTCACGATCGTCTTTTAAAAGGAACACATCAGTGTGCTTATTCTGTGAGTTAAGTAAACTCAGCTGTAAAAAGTATCCAATTACTTTGATTAAACATCTTTTATCGTCTCAATCAAATCTTTCTTTAACACTTCCTTTAACAAAGAATCCTCTCATTAAGAATTGACAAGTTTTAGCATATTGGTTTCTTAATTAATTAATTTAATTATTTTTATAAAAATACGATACAAGTTTCTGGAAGTACTTTTTTTATTTCATTTGCAAATAAAAGGATATTAACGCTTTATTTTTTAAAGTTTCACATGTGTCGAATTAGTAAAATATAGTTCTGCTTTCATCACTTATTTTTTTGTATTTGTATTAAAACTCTACATAAAAATGGAAATATGCTTTTAATGTGATTCTCAGAAAAGTTTAAATTTATGTAAATTCTTTTATTCAACTAAATACTAAGGAAGATAGAAAAATAACTATCAATTCGTTATTACACTACTTGCATCAAAACAATGCAACATCATGAAATACAAGGTAAACAAAAAAGTTCTTGCCGTTTGCGCGTTCCCATTGAAAGAAGTGAGAATAAGTATGCAAATTCGTGTATCGCGTGATTGAGAAACCGTCAGTTGAGAGTAGGTATATCAGTTGTTATAAACGCAGGTCCACTGCTCACATTCATCAATCGGAATACGTACAGTAGTGAAGCGAAATGGACGTATCGAAGAAGCTCGTTCGGGGTTGTTTACTTAACGACTTCAAGTTGGGCTTATCAGCCTCTGCATCAAGTCGCCGAATATGTCAAGCGTTTGGGGATAGTGCTGTCAATGAACGTACGGCAAGGCATTGGTTTCAAAAATTCAGGTCGGGAGATTTGTCCCTCTGTGATAAAGCTGGAACAGGACTACCACAGGCCTTAGATAACGAAGCCCTGAAGGCGGCCATTGAGGAGAACAGTAGTCAAACGTGTGATGAACTTGCCAGACAATTTAACACTTCCAGTGAAACGGTTAGACTTCATCTGCACCGCTTAGGTAAGACGTACAGGCTGAGCAAGTGGGTTCCTCACACGCTGTTGGAAGTCCATAAGCAACAACGAGTGGCAGCCTGTTTATCATTGCTTTCTCGCCACCGTAGCTCATCCCTATTCAACACCGTGCTGACCAGTAACGGAAAGTGGGTCCTGTATGACACACCCAAGAGTTCCAAACATTGGTTGTCACCCCAGGATACTGTTCCGCACAGCGCAAGACTACCTATGCACCCACGCAAGATTATGTTTTGTGTCTGGTCGACTTGTTGTCAAGTGGTTCACTATGAGTTGCCACCAACGGGTCAAATGGTCACTGCGAACCTGTACTCACAGCAATTGGAACGTGTACAACAGGCATTGCATCAAAAGGAGCCAGCACTGATAATCGAAAGGGTGTACTATTATTGCATGATAACGCTAGACCGCATGTCGCGCGGCCAGGAATACGATACAGCGACTTGGTTGGGAGACTTTGTGCCATCCTCCTTACTCACCTGACCTTGAATATCATATTACCATCTCTTCCATTCCCTGGACAATCATCTTCGTGGTAAATCCTTCACCGTTGAAGCAGACGTGCGCCAAGCTCTCACGGATTTCTTTGCGTCCCACGCCCCCAAGTTTTACCGCAAGGGGATTGAACAACTGGAGACACGTTGGCAGAAGGTGCTGGATGCCGATGGTGATTACTTCGAGGACTAACAATTGGCTACTCTGTTTGTATGTCATGTTCTTTTGGGTCATTAAAAATGGCAAGAACTTTTTTGTTTACCTTGTACAAAACGTATAGGTCGTGTTTTTCGAATAAATAACGTGAAACATAAGGCTGAAATAATTGATGAAACCTCTCCAAGTGTCTTGCAGAACATTTAGATGTCAGTATTCAGTTTAATCATCATGACTGGCAGTATTTACTGAGAGAGAGAGAGATGCTTTGGCATTTAAAATAAGAGGTTTTGTATGTGTTTTGGAAGTATGTGTCAGTTTATGCTACTTTCACGTTACCCAAATTCTGTCGTAGGGGCTGTGATGTATACTGAATATATATGTAGTTCATTTTATCTAAGAGTGACATATCAGTTTAACAATCAGATCGAGGTGGCAAGGCAACCTGGTAGTTGATGAACTGTTGAATTTTGTGTTCCTTTGCTTTGTTGAAAGTTGGATGCAAGTAAGCTTTTAATTTAAGGGACGACAACAAGCTCCAAAAATTAAAAACGTTGCATTGGTTGTTAAGGTAACTGACAACATGTACTAAGAGACGAGAATAAACTCAAATTGTATTCCAAGCCATAACTTCAAGTGAAAGATTGGGATGGCAATGCATAGTGCAAGAATCCTGATATCTCTCATCTCAGTGTAGCCAGTCTCGACTAGGATTATCATTATGTTGTAAGTACGATGGGGATTTGTTTTAAACACCAATTTCGTGGTATTTGTTTATCCATGCTTGGTACTCAACGTACTGTCAGCACCATACGTTTATAGTTTGTGGTCAAAGGCAATCTTAACTATGGCATCTTGCTGAAATTTACTTTTACTGCAAATGATGTCAAATGGCACAGGGTAACACAGTTTTCTAATCAGCAAAACCTAATTCTTATGCTAAGTTTTCAATATTGCAGCGTGATCCATCATTGGCAGTGATCACATGTCTGTTTTCACTATCAGTGATGAGGTTGACTGGTGCAATCCTTCCAGTCGATCGATCTGTACCTCATGCGCCCACTTTTACCATATTCATATCAGTGCAATTTGGTTTCGTTCAACTAGAGTCCTGATTTCTGCGAAGGAATTTTCGTATTCATTATAAGCAACAATTTTAAGTATAGAAATGGTGAAACATTTTTGACCGACATCCACAAATACTTTGTTGAGGAATTCTGAAATTTCTCACACAAAAATATAAGAAAATCACAATTTCAATACTTAAAAAAGGCTTTCTGTTCTGTTTTTATATTCAGAGATTTAAGTTGACCTGTATTATATTTTAACTAACAGGATTTTTCAATATTTTATACAAGTAAATATCTTGTTTAAAAGTTATAAATGCATTAAATGATTTGAATAAAGGAAAATTATTAATTTATGCTTATTTGTTAAATTCAATAATTGTTTCGTAAAGAAATAAAACTATGGAAAATAATCCCATGAAATTTTCCACATATATCTTAACACTTCAGCTTTTAAACAGTAATTGCATTTGAAATTATAAAAATAAGTAACTTATGCTTAAAGACTTCAAATGTTTTGCCATTAACTGTTTAACCAATAATGCAATTAACTTTTATATCCATCAGTTATATCATTTATTTAATACTATATTATCATAAAATAATAGAAAATAAATGCATAATTTAATTATTTTATTATGAGTACTTTATCATACTTTTAAAATTTATTCATTAAAAAGTGTAATACTATATAGCCACTTTTACTGCCTTATTTTTACAATGCTAAATTATTTTACCCGTTCTTTATTGTTTAAGAAATCAAACGAATTACTAGAAGTAAATTCTCATGAAAAATATTTCCATTATTTGGTATAATTTATATCGCCATGATACTAAGTGTTGGAGCTTATATAAACATCGGAACATTTGTTATGTTTTTTAAAAAATCTACAGTAATAAAATAGTTTTTATTTATTATTTATTATAAATTATTGTGATCAAAAATTAAGTACCACATGGATTTCCAGAACTCAATCAATCTCATTAAATTCATTCAAAAAATTCAGCGAGATTCAAATTAAAAAAAAAAACATTTTATTCAAATTTTAATTTATACAAAGAGCCTGTTAAATCAGTTTTGTAAGTATTGTAAAATCGGTACGAATTTGCAAAATCGGGTTTCTCTTAGACATTGGTACTTCAGGTTTGTTTGTTTTTTTTTAAAAGTACTGAAAATAGTTATAAAATTTTAAGATTTTGTCAATTTGTCTGAAATTTACTTCAATTAAAATGCCGAGAATCAGAAACTTAAACTTTTCCATGATACAGTATAAGAGGTTTAATCAATCACTCTTCCTTCAAAATATCTGTAAAGTAATGGATTGAAACTGATACAAAACTTATAATTAAGTATATATTACAAGAATATATATATAGGGCATCAACTCGACGTTCTTCAAACTGTGAGGAGCACACCATTTGCGGGGGGGGTGATAACCTACCAGAGGGGCGCAAGCACATCGAAAAGTCAAACATAAAAAATTTTTAAAAACTTAATTTACTAAAAGGAATCAAAAAACAAAATACATTCGGAGGTGTTAAAAAATACACATTTACAATGATATAATTTACTTGTAAATGTATGAGTACTGTACACTGTATTTGATCAAAAAATTATCAATACTAAGTTAAGTACAAGTTTAATAATTACTATAGTGAACCTGTCATATACAAAATTATATTCAAAATTTAATACTTACCTTGATAAATTGTACGGTTTATAATTAAAGTCGCACATTGTAGCTTTAGCGTCTAAGTGTACATTATTACTGAATTCAATACATTATTATTGTATGAGGGGGGCGCCATGAAAATAATGATTGAAAATTGGTCTCAAACATTGAAAGTTTGAGAAGCACTGGTTTTAACTTCTTTTAAATACAGAAAACATATGATAAAGAAAATATTCTAGACTTAAATAAAGCAAATTTATCTCTGAAAAAACAATATATAGAGTTAATTTTATAAAAAATTAATATCAGGTGCTTTACATTTAGTAAAATCAAAATTGTATACATCACGGACACTGCATTATCCAACAATGCCGAAGAACTTCCTTTAATTTTGCATTAATAATCATCTAAAACCTAAAAATACATGACATATTGAAGACATGAATGAGTTTCCTGAGCGTTTTCAACTTTAAACTTCTTATCGGGACCTTGAAAGTCATTTATAACTCCCCACGTTTGTATCATCCAACTAACAACATCAACCATATACACATGGTTGTGCGTCATATTACAACCATACATCCTGTGATTACTTTTTTTACTACTATGTTTAGAAAACAAAAAGAGAGAGAGAGAAAAAAAGAAAGATCAAGTTCTCACATCCCTTTGACCAGCGGTTTCTTCAGAACGGTCAACTAAGCCCTTATTTCCGTACTAGATTCCTAATATTCTGCTAAAACAAGCAGCTGCCGTGATAAGGTATCAAATTCCCTGTTTGTGGTAGGAAAATGCGATGTCGCAGCAGTGGTCACGTCCTGTCTTTAATTTAGCGACCCTTTTTTTTTAATTTAATTTTTTCCCTTTTCCTATCGGTGGCTTCCATGTTCTGAGTGTGCATCCGGTTTTCTTCAGTATCGAAGCTAAACGTTTGTAGACAGCACGGCGGTTTGCGGTGCTCATACTTTTTCACGCGTTTGTGTTGTGAATTTGAACTGTAGTTTCCAAAGGATTGGTTGTTTGTGTTGTGCAATGGATTTATTAGTCATGTTGATTTCATAAGGTAAATTACTGAATTATTTTTTCCTTATCATCTTTTTTCCGAAATAAAAACGCTTTAAATGTATAAATTTTGAAATTATGATTATCATACTTTTTTAAACTTTTCAAACAAATGTTGCTTTAATTAAAAATTTTATTTAATGTTACAAATTTTCCATGCATGTAAATTAACTCCTCAAAAATTTAATATGATTATTGATTTTTTTAATATTGCTTAACTAAAATGTGAACTGATAAACCAACTAATGAAATTAGAAATCAAATATAAATGAAATATGGACTATAAAAATTCTATCATATAAAAGAGTAATATACAGACTAATAAAGCAACAATTAAGAAACTAAGTGTGATAAAAATGTAATCTTATATGAAAATAAAAAAATTATTTCACACAAAAAAATCTGTACTTTCAAACTTCGTTTTTGGAAGTTACTGTTTTCGTTTCTAGAGGGATAATTTTATTACATAACTTTCTTTTTTTAACTAATCAAAGTCATGCTAATTACTGTTAATTATAAATTTCTTTTTTCTTAAATTATGAAATATTTTTTCTTACATGTATTTTTGATTAGAAAATTTAATTGGGGTGCTCTCGCACAAAGTTGCATTGCATTTGAAATTGAGTAATTATCAATCAACAACTCGCTGAACAAATATATTAGAAAATATAATAAAAATCATTTTCAATCTTGTGTTATGTTCATTTTCAATATTTATATCATATAAATTTTCGTAATTTTCACATAAATTTTCTGAACCTTGTTTTGATTTTTTTTCAGTTGATTGTATTTTACAACTAATCAAATGTATAGACGCCACAACACACTTGGTGTTATGTAAAATTTTATTTTTGAATATAAAATATACTATACCAGAATGACTGGGAGTCAAAATTTCCAAATTATGCATTTCCCTTTGAAAATTCAAATTCAATGTTTACAAAGAGGCAATAAATACATCTTCGTATTTTTATTCACATATTACCGGAATTATGCACTTATGTTCTCAAAAGGTATTGAATTGTGATTGTTTTTGTTATTATATCAAAGATTTGATCTTTTAACTCTAATTTTGAGTTCCTTTTACTTAAGTTAGTAATTTCATGTTAGTTTTTTTTTCTTATTTAGCAAACAGGAAATTTCTTATCTTGATTACTGCTATTCGTTATTTTTTGTGCATCAAAAGCACAAAGAATAGTTTTTTAATTAAAATAATTTAGTACAGGGCAATTTTTTGAAATTCAATAACTGTAAAACATTTTATTGTTGCTGTGAAATAATTTCTTAAAATCATAACTTATTCTAACGGAAGCATTTTTTGTGATAATTATATACCTAACGAAAACTCTCCATAATCTATAATTAGTACTTTCTGTGGAAAATTCCCATTTCAGTGAACATATATATGTATATTAGAAAAAATATTCTTCAAACTAGAAAACAAGTTGGCATGTAGTATTTTTTACTCGTCAGTGGTTTTAAATCTAAGCAAAAATTCTTTTCAAAAGCAGTAAGTTTATAGCTACTGTTTGAAAATAATTAAGAGCAATCAATCAAATTGTACAAAAACTTTCTTATACTCAGCTTATTATAAATTACAGTTATCTTATATCACATACATCAGTGGTCATCAAACTTTTTCAACTCACGGGACACCTAGAGTTAGAAAGTGCTTTCGTGGAACCCTATTCCACATACAAGCTTAGAAGAATATAATTTAAAATAATTTTAAAGCAGATCAACATCTTATAGGTGCCTTTTGTAAATGCAGTTAAAAAAGTGTTGCATCTATTATTAAAAATTTTAATCTACTTTTAATATAATTTACTCATTAATAATATTAATCTGTGATCCGAGTGTCACCCATTCACGCATTATTTTTAGTAACTGCTTTATTTTATCCCGCAAACTGTCGAAATCTAGGCCTATTGAAATTAACTGCAATCGTATTGCATATTCTGAGCTTAATTTAATTCTATACTTTGTTTTTGTAGCCACTTATGGTGAGTAATATTTTTCACTTATACATATTGTTCTGAATATTATTGAAATGTTTAGAGAAATACTGTGTATTTTGCATGAAGTTGCATCATAAGTTTTCAAAGCTGTTCTTGCTTAGATATATATGTCTGCTGATTTAGAGTTTTGACATTGACTCTGTTGATAGGTCCATAAGTTGTGTTGTTCTATTTCCTTCACTGTAGGTGTTTTTTTCAACAAATGTCAAAAGGGGCATTTTCCAATGAAAAACTATTTAGTTTTGCAAGTTATTGTACTAACGAGTATATAATTATCTCGTGGAACTCGGGATAGTAAACAATAAAATATTTACAAACTAGTAGGTAACATATAAAAAAATAAAACTTTTTAATATTCATTTATTATATTATAATAAAAGTTTAAAAAGTATTGCAAAATAAAGTTATTATGTTGAAATAAAATTTGCAGTTTCTTAACGACAGGGATGAGTTTCAGTATTTTTATTGTGACTCGTGGAACCCTTGGGGATACCTCATGGAGGCCCATGGCTCCGTGGAACACAGTTTGAAGACCATTGATATACATCAATGCCTTATCAGCCGTATGATTAAAGATTCTAGTGTTAATCGAAGAAAATGTAAGGCCATATAAATATCGTAATTTTGAATTAATGAAACGAAATTGCTCAGTTATATAAAGATATTCAGCCTAACAATAAAGGCAGATAAAGAGGAAGATTTCTACTTGAAGCTTTACTACATAACTAGTGCAGCGGTTTTTAAATTTTCGATCGTCACGGTGGTTCCCCTTCATGCTTCTTTCTAACATTACAGATCCCAAGATTTTTAACACCTCTCCCTGAATCTTGACAGATGGCTATATGATTTAAAGGTACTTCTATAATCCTATAACTGCCTCTGTTACTCATACAGGCGTTTTTAATACTTTTTTTTCTTTAAAAAAGCAGTGAACATCTAATTACAAAGCACTAATGAGAAATAAATAAATAACTTACTTAACTGTATTAATTAAAATTTTAATGAGAAGGATAGTGCTGCATTTCTTTTACAAGTGCTGTTATATCGAGTGTAATGCTTGATATCTGCACCTTATATAACATTCACATTAAATTAAAATTCTTAACATTAAGTAAGGAACCTTCGTGGATCATTGAGGAAAACGCTGCCTCCCTCTCGGGACCCCGAACCGCAGTGTAGGAACCGCTGTGCTGAGTGTATTGCTGTTTCACTCTTTTTAGTTATGTCTTGTTATTTTCTTTTTTTGGTTCTGCTTATTGTTTTGCTTTTAGTTGGATTTATACTAAAATTTAGTCTAATATTATTTTGATTCTATGTATAGTATATATATATATATATATACAGGGAAAGTAGGATCCA
>BMAO01016124.1:0-17478 GCA_019973975.1 Trichonephila clavata | reverse complement strand
CATTTAGTTGCTAAATCTGAAATTATCCCCAAATCTGAAAAGGGTATATGGAATTAGTCGCCAAATCTGATTATCCTTATTCCTGACGATCCTGAAAAGGACAAGGGAACAAAATTATGAAATTAATTGTATTGTCATCGGTCCTTGACAAGTGTGCCAAATTTCGAAATTAATCTCTTTTAAAGTAGGTTAAAATCGAGTTCCAAGATTCCGTTACATGCAAGTGAAACTTATTAAAAGGAGCCTTTTTTTAGCACGCTTTTATAAGACTAAATGTATATTCCTTTTGTATAATAGGTTTTTCAATTAGCAAACAATATTTTTTTGAAGAATTTGAAAGTTATATTCAAAGTTAAATCATTTAAATAAACTGATTGCAGAAAAAATAAAACTCTTATACCAGCAGTTTTAAATCCATATGCTTTGTACTATTCCTGTAATATTTTTATTTTTCTATCGCATTTAATTGAATGCAATAAAATATGACACGAAGAAAAAATATATGCATTATCTTGAAAAATTTCATTTTTCTTTCAAAATTTTTATAAATGAATCATTATTAACGGACAAAAAAAATATTTTCGGATGCAATCCTTTACTTTTTGCTCCATAGGATGCAAATAATTTCATTTAAAGCTATCTATTCTAAATAGTTGAAGTAAAATTCCACATCCGTACTAAAGTCATTAAATTTCATAATCGTTGTTTATAAACCTTTATTATAAGGGATTCTTAAGTAAGTCCACTAGTTAATTAAATACGTTTATTAGACAAACGACCATTTACATACATAACTAAAGAAGGTATATTTAGAATAGAATTAAAAAAGATCGGAGAGCACATGGTCGCACCTTCTTACAGTTCCGAAGCTTGGGCATCACTGGAGATTGTTCTACCCGCTAGAGGGCGTGAAAACCTTTCTACTGTTAATATGGGTTCCCAACCTTTTGTGAACTGGAGCCCTCTTCTCTAGAAAATATTTCGATACCTCCCCCTTTCTAGTGAATATTTCGAGACCGCCCCCTTTCACTCTAGAGAAATAAGAGTGTACATATTACATGGTAAAAACAAGAGATAAGTTTTACAAATTATCCTATTAGTAATAGAATATATTTTTTAATTTAATTTTTTTCTAAAGCCTCAATTTTTTGCTTGCGAATCTGTAACAGCTTTGGCCAAACATATATTTGAAAATGTGTAATATTATATATTTTAATCATAGGTAGGATATTGTTGGAATTGAAACGCGCTTCTGAATTTCTTCATTTAAAAGAGTGGAATAAAAGTCTCAGCTTATCTGTTATAAAGACAGACAGACAGGAGTTTTGCTGATACGAAGTAATTCATAATTATTTATATTTATTTAGAAAGAAATAGTTTGGCAGTTTCAGCCCTTAAAGACAAGCGTTATTTCCTGTTAACATATTTAATTATGTTTCTTGGATAGTATACGTTATGAAATGCAGTGGACGAAACATTTTTCCTACTGCTCACAGACAAAGACACCGCGTGCACTACAGAAATTATATATAAAATGCACTATATCATTCAATTTAATGTAGGTCTGATTGTAATGTAATCTTTAAGTTTTTCATCCACTTCCCGAACTACCGAAATATGTGAATTTTCATACATGTGACATAGAAATGGTTTTAAAGCATACAATCGACATAAGGTAAACAGTACTAAAGTTTACCTTTGTTAGTACATGATCGGCGTGTTTTTGTTTTTTGGTTAATCTACTCAAGCCTTTCTGTGCAATCTCGAAGCCCCCTAATTTTCTCTGAATCTTTTACTGCTCCCTGAAAGCGTCAAACGCCCCCAAGGGAACGTTATCGCCCACGTTGAGAACCTACTGTCTAAGCAAAAGGTGGTTACACTATTACTTATTGAAGGAAAATCACGTGGATATTCTAATCGATTCATTTAAAAATCTAAATAGAAAATTAAGCATATGAATTTCTTATTTAAATTGAAACATAAATATAATTGAAATATGCTAGTTTTTGGAAAGAAGGTGATTATATAGCTACCAGATTGATAAACTTGCAGGTATATAGGGGTACAGAGATGACTCGGTATCACATACTTGCGAGCTACGGTGCAAAGAACAGAAACAGCAACACATTAAGTGAGTGATTGTAGGGGTTTATTGACACAAGAGCCGAGGCCGGCTATACTGCGCCAAACATTTTAAAATATTCAAAACGTTTTGAAATATCTAAAAATGCCGACAAGAACACTGTTTCAATAGTACAAAGTAAAATTAAAAATTAAAATATTAAAATTCAATTCAAAAATAAAGGAACATACATTTTGGTGGGGACGACCCTGCACAAAGTCAAGAAAGGTTAAAGCAGAAAAATTCATAAGTAAATTCTATATTAAAAATCTAATTTTCAATTAAAAAAATTCAGCCATTTGCTGGTAATGTAAATTGTAAAAGAGAGAGAACAATTACTTTTTGCCAGTTTTATATCGAACTCAAACTCAGTGACTCAACAGCCCATGGGCCCAGGCCTACTGTGCACATCTCAGTATACGTGACCATTGGCGCTGGGTGCATGAGCAGATGTTCCGATCAGGTGGTCAGCCTGAAGCGAAACCCCCAGTGTTTGGTCCCCAAGTAAGCTTGGTTCTCATTTTATCGACCCCTGATGGGATGAAAGGCTGAGTCAACCTTGCCCAGCCCGGGTTTGAACCTCGGATCTGTGGTGTGGAAGCGCGATGTACTAACCATTCAGCCACTGGCTTCAGTTTTATATCGAGTAGGTGTAATAACGTGAGAATACGGAGTATTATATAGCGAAATTTCGGTAGAACCAATTCATCCTCATTATATTTAATCATTTCTTCATCCGAGGTATCCTGTTAGGGTGTACTTTTCCGTGGTTTGTGCGGTGCCATTTTTATTTCTATTTTTGCATCGTTTATTTTTTTTTAATATTTTTTTTCTTGCCGAGCTTTTGAATTTTGTTTCGAATCCTGTGTTGTAGATGCAGAAGGGGGTTGAGTACAAGAGATTGATGTGGAAGCGGATGCGATTGAGGATGATTTAATAGTGGTCAACATATTATTGGTGGTGGTAAGTACTGAATTAGAAATAGGAGTCGGTGGCTGAGTCTCTGACACTGTAGTGGCTATTGAAGAGATTGAGGGCAAGAGGTGTGCTTGGGTTGAAGATGATGTGGAAACAGCAGGAGTGGATGTTGATATATCTGGTTTTGGGAGGGATGAAATTGGTTTAAATAAATTTTAAGGTGGACATTTTATTTTGTTATATTTCATTGGTTTGTGTGGAATTATTTATAGTAGAATGTTTGGCAACTTGAGCATAAGTTTGAGGTAACTGTGGAACTATTAATTTACGTGCTTCTGGATATGAAGTATTTTTATTTGTTTTGATTTCCTGTATCTGTTTCTCTATTTTCCATTTAGGGCATAATTTAGAATCTGATGAATGGATCTGTGAGCAGTTTATACATTTCGGCTCTAGATTGCAATCCGAGGAAGCATGTCCAACAGATGCACATCTAGAGCACGATAATTGTCCACGGCAAGAAGTTTGAGAGTGACCGAACCTCTGGCACTTAAAGCAGCGCAGAGGATTCGGTATATAAAGGGACGGATTTTACAGTTAAGGTAGCCAGCTTTTATAGTTGTCGGTACATTTGGGCTATTAAAAGTTAAAATTATATGTTTTGTCGGAATTATTAAAGTGTCTTTTTTTTATTGTGATTCTCCTGACCTGCATCACACCCTGGTCGGAAAGCCCCTCGATAATATCCGCTTCAGGGGTAATCAACAGATCAGGTTCAGATATAACACCACGAGATGTGTCAAGAGTTTTATGTGGGCTTATATTTACAGGAGAATCGAGAAATGTTTTCGCAAGTAAGAAAGATTTTGTTAGGATGGCAGTATTGGTTTCAATCAAGAGATCACCGGATCGCAATCTTTTAACTGATTTAGGTTCTCCACCTATTCCTTTCAGAGCTTTATATATGGCAAATGGTGATTTTGTAGACATGGCATTGTTCGGTAAGGATATCAGTAAAAATCTTGAATTCGCGGCGATTTGATCAACGTTAATGTTTGGTAAAACAAGGCCTTCACACGGGCACATCTGACTTGGATCCTTAGGCGTGAACTCAACTTAATCCTGGCGTGCCTCCACCCACCACGGAGTCCAACAAGGGAGGCAGTGTGTCGGTCAAATGACATTTGTCAGGCTCGGTGCTTACCTGGAGTACACACAGAATACAGTGCTACAGAATCAGGGCGAAGATCCAACGGGTAAACCCACCACCCCTTATCTGCAGCACTAACCCTACAGCACTGTCTCCGAAAAGACTCGTCACCAGCCGATTGACAGGAGCGGGCTCACTCCTGCCGCCCGTCTACAGCGAAGCGTGGGCCAAAGGGAACGCAAAGGTATCCCCAGAACACCATTTTCCTCCTTACGGGACGCCGCACACGGCAAACATGCGGGTTGACAAACAACGTTGTTAGTAAAACACAAATATCAAAAATACTAAAAATATCAAAAATACAGAAAGCCAAACAACAAATAAAATCAAATGAATACTTTACAAAATGAAACTAAACTGTGTTAGTAACAATATGAATCACATAATTCAATCAAAAATAAAGAAAAGTTGAATACTACTCATGTGTATATAAAAATTATTTATCTGTGGTCTAGACGGGAAGAGAAAGAAAGAATCGATTGGATGACAAGAAAGAGGGTCGAAAATAGAAAAAAATCACTAGGGTTTCCCAGGGACTTGACACCCGTCTTTACCAAAGACAGTAAATTCCTTGGGTAAAGGAAAAGATCACTAGGGCACCTCGGGATTGTGACACCCGTACTCACCTGAAGAAGGTGAGCCCCCTGATAGGCAGCAACACATTAAACGGGCACAAAATATATTGAAGGATTGTACTACAAGTGTTCTATATTACGATCAGAAGTCATCTGGAAGGCCTAACAGCAATGCTGCATGGAAATCCTTTCTTTCAGGAAGTCCAATCATTCTTGCTGTAGGTGGTGCTGAACGGAAGGGTTATTAAACTCCAATTCTGCTCAAAGTCATCATTTGCGATTCATATCTCGAGGTAGCAGGATTTACTCGTGTTTAAACGCGGAACTGGTCGTCAGGCTCATCTTGTGAGGAACTGTATATTGTAACAGGTACGCCAGTCGAACTGCCAGATCACCGGACCTGCCATACATAGATTTGCTCTTCTGGAGTCGTATAAAGAGTTTGGTGTACGAGACATCCGTTCCTTGAGTTGTAGTCCTCATCACTCGAATATCTGTAACCACGGGGAGAAACATGACATACCAGGAATATTTTAGAGAATAATGAATTCCATGCAACGTCACTGTCAGGCCTTCCAGACGATTTCTGTTTATAATTTCGATCACCTGTTTAAGGATAACCGATTAATAAAATGTTTTCTTGTTCGTTAATGTGTTGATATTACTTTTTTTTGCACCATAGCTCGTAACTACGGCATTTGTAACATTGCATTTCTGTGGTATTCCCAGTCATCTCTGTACCCTTTTCACAGTGAAATAAGTGATGAATTAGACTTCCTACACATATAAAGTGATTTCTTACTTTCTTAAGGAACAAGAATATCATTTATACATATACCCTTTACAGATTATCCTATATATATATATATAGCAGTAAATAATTAAAAAGAAGACTAATAAATCCCAAGAATCTTAAGATCAGACCGGAAGAACCAAGAACATGGAACCATGACAAACCAAAAAAGAGAAATGTAGCTAGAGGGGAAAACTATTATGATTTCTCGAGCTGTCACTGGTTTAAGACAGTGAAACAGGATTAAACAATGTTGTGAGATCTCAACCTTCTCCTGCAGCAGAAATTTTTTCGACACAATAGCTTCCAATATAAACTAAGGCAAAAGCCTAAAACCCACGTGGGTGAATATAACAGCAATAGAATAGAAATTGTAATATTAAATTACTGTAGGAATCCGGAAGAAATAGACAAATATAAATATGTATAAACAAAAATTTTTGCAAGAGAGGTTAATAATGAATATAACCAAAATTAACAATAATGTAAATGAGCAAAGAAACTCTAATCTTACCCGATGTATATAGATTCCACAATTTTACTGACTCAATGCATAAAAAAACAGCAATACTAAGAATAAAGGCGCCATCTATATATATTTTTAATAACTAAACTTAATATAAGAATGTATTAAGAATATTATATACTATAGACTAACTATATTAAGAAATATAACAAGAAAATTATATACTATAAACTAAATAGAAATGAATGCTTTAAATAAAAATAATTAAATAGCTATAACTTTGAAGACATATATTTATAAACAAAATTAGCTGGATAGTTATAGTCTAGGCAACTTTGAAAGAATTTTTTATAATTATTAATTCTCAATACTTCTTCAGATACTAAATCATTATTTCTTTTTATATAATTTAGAATGATATTTCTAAAAATTTAAATGTGAAGGGTACTATTCCAATATGGCGTTTTTATAACATTAAAATCAAAAGAGTCTCTTTTATCAAAAATATTACTTTTTAGCATATTATTTTCAACTTTTAATTCTTGATCAAGGAAATTTGCTGACTCTATATTGCAATTGGTTTTTATTAATTTCAGGTAGGTTGGATAATAATTAAATATAGGAGTAAAGTCAACTTTATTACTGAAAATAATTAGATCATCGATGTATCTAAAAAAGTAACAAGAGTCTGTATCAATTTTTTCAATCTCGTAATAGTGTAAATAGATATTAGCCAGACTATTACTAGCTGGGCCACCCTGTGGCAGACCTTTAATTTGTTGATAATAAGAGTTATTTTGAAATATGTAATTTTCTTTCAAAACAAATTGTATAATAATATTATATTTATCATAGTTTATCAATTTATTTAATGAATATTTAATATAAACATTTCTAAGTACTTTAATCATATCCTCTATATCAATAGAGTTGAATAAGTCTTCGAAATCAAAGCTATGCAAAGATTTAACACTCTTACCTTTCATGTTCTCAACGATATCTTTACTATTCTTTACAATAATGGAGTTTGAGATATTGTCTAGAGTGTGTTGTATAACTTTTTGCAACACCTTGCCTGGTTGTGTAATATAGGTATTAAAACCATTAGTAATAGTTCTGAATTTAATTGGACACTTATGAAATTTTGGTGTTAGAAAAATATAAGGAAAATTGATATTCTTTGTATATAAATCTAGTTTTTTATAAAAAGCTGAAATACACGGTTACTGATTTCTCTATTGCTGCTATTAGATTTAATAAACGCATTATTGTTTTGAAACTGTTTGTTAAGTATAAATTTATAAAACCATTTGCAAATGATTGCATAGTTGCCCGGAACTATATCTACATATACAATAATGAAATCTTTTTGAAGGTTTGAAATTTGGTGTTTTATATCTTTGTAAGAAATATTTTTATCAGTTTTATAGTTAAGATTAAGTAACTCACTCAAAACTTTGCATTTAAACTCATTGAATGTTTCGAAAGGAAAGTTGTATTTAATTGCTATTTTTGTAATGAAGTTATTAATATCTTTAGAAATTTGTGCTTTAATAGCTTTATTATTATTAGAACGCATTATTCTAAAGCCAGTAACCTTAACCATTATTTCTCTGAGAGTTTAATCTTTAATAATATTTAAATTACCAGATATGACATGTTTTTGATATTCATCAATGAAATCTACATAATTATGACAATTACATACAATATTATTATGTTGCAAATCAATAGAATTGTAGTTAAAGATGGATCTACCAATTTTCTTATTATATTTAAATGCCTTTTTAATGTTAATGTTTTTTACTAGGAAAAATTGAATATACTTCTCAAACACTTTAATAAAGTTTACATGATTATAGGATTTATTCATGAAAAGGATGTTACAGTATTCAGTTGTAGAATTTAAAACATTATCATGTATTGATATATTAAACTTACCGATTAAGAAATTACAAAAATCTTTCATAACATGCAAGGCTTGACATTCTATAAAATTATCGTAACTAAGTATATAATTAAAAAGTTTGGTTTGAATAAAAAAGAAATCAAACATGAAATTTTTTATTTGATTAATGTTATAAACAGTTTCAAAATCACTACAGAATTCATTAATTTTAGCTGTAATATCCTTGGAATCTCTACTTTTTCTTTTATTCCTTTTACCTCTTTTTGTTCTCTTGGCTATTTTATTAATATTATTATTATGACAATTATAAAAAAATTCTTTGTTATCTTTTTGCTGTATGCATTGCAAAACATTTTTGCCATTATATAATGTGTTCAGTCCATGAGGATATGTTGTATTATAGAAATGAATAAAATGGTTTTCCCACCATAATCTATCTTTTAAAAAGGGAACTATTCTAAGAATGGATATATCAATATTATCAAAACCATGCAGTTGAAAGTGTCTTATTTCAATATTATTGTTATTATATTTATTAATGTAATGTTTAGTATGAGATCTGTGAAGATTAATTCGAATATTTAAGTGTGTAGAAGTCTGACCAATATATTTATAATTACATTTTTTACAATTCAACATATAGATACAATTAAAAGACTTACAGAATATAAAGTTGGAGTTGGTATCCAACTGTTCATAATTGATCATGGGGCATGTTTTACATGTTTTATCTTTACATTTATTGTAGCGAAACTGAATATTCGGGGTATAATGACAATCAACAATAGAAGAATTATTATTAGAGTTGGTGATATTAAAATATTTATTAGCATACTTATGAGAAGTTAAACAAAATTGCTTGTTCTCTTTAGTAACAATATTTTGTATAGCATAATCAGTATTAAGATAATTATAGTTATTTACATAGTTAGAATTCCAGAATGTTCTGGATCTATAGGATTTATTATTATATAAGGGAGTCTTACACTCCGCGTGGTATGAATAATAACTCAAATCATACCTAGTGCTTCTTTGTCCAATTCATTTGTGACGGGTGCTTACGCGTTTCACTAACCTTCTCTCAAAAACTTTTAAATTGTATTTATTTTAACCAATCCCCGCTGAGAGCTAAAAGTGTGACTTATGCAAATAAGATAGTTTCAGTTTTAGCGAGTTCGAAAGATATATAAAAGGGAGAAATGAAATGAAGAGAGGAGGATGACTACGTGTTTTGATAGAGGACTTAACTACGAAATTGATTAAGAAGGTGATTCTACAAGATTAGTTTAACTAAGTGAAGTTTGTTAGCTGAAGGAAGATTATTGAAAAAGATCCATTAATTCAGTTCGGGCGTAACTGAAGATATCAAGGATTGTAACCGCTCTATAGATTCTTCAAGTATTCAAGAATCCTGTCTTAAAGAGATATCAGGTCTGTGATTTTTATAGATTAGATTTAAATGCGTAGTTTGATTGTATGCGTTATTCCCCGTGGTATCAGTTAGTGTTCCGTCGTTCATAATTGAATTCTGATCTCACTCCACTATAATTTGTTGTTCTTAAAGTTTGATTAATATTTGTGTATTTTTATAATAAGGATTAAAATAAATAATAGTGATTTATTATTTGCGTAGTTATTAATTATGAATCCAACATACCCAAATTTAGATAATGTGCAAAGGGAAGTTAGTAATCATAGGGGGAGTGAGAGACTACGACACATTCTTAAACATATTAGAATGATGACCATAACAGTGATTCATATTGTAAAATTTGCAAAATAGAAACCAGTGAAAACCTTTTAGAACTGTTATACTTTTTTGAGAGAGTGAATCTGCCTTTTAGGTCAAGGTTAATATTCTTTGTATATATATATACAAAGAATATTAACCTTGACCTAAAAGGCAGATTCACACTCTCAAAAAAGTATAACAGTTCTAAAAATATTACCTATGAAAGGGTGGATGCATCTTTTATGGCTATACGACCCAGAAAATTTTTCTATTAGATTAAATTTCCCAGGTGCAAACCGAGTTCATTAAAAAAAAATTAAAATATCTAACCCGTTTCAAAAAAATAATTCCTTTCAACTGAAACTATTAAAATGACTTTTGAACAAAAATATAAATATTTACTGTTAAAATATCGTTAGATTGGGTCTTATTCTATTCAATGAATGTGAATTACGTTTAATAAAATAGCTTTTGTAAAATATAATTTCAAATGGTATTTACTCCCGTAGTTTGACTCTTAATATTTTTCTTAGTGATTATCATGGCAACAAAAACTTTACTTTCTGTAATTAAAATGATTTTTTAGTTACTATGTTTTTGTCAAAATATTCGTTTTTGGTTCAGCAAAAAATATGGTTTGTTGTTAACTATACATCTTTTTTCTTTAAAAAATTATTCAATGAATAATTTTCCCAAAGTCCCAAAGGACCAATTTCAATTGACACGTAAAAACAGAATTTTTAAATTTTTACTCGAAACTCTTCAATGAAATAGAACTATGATGTTGCGATCTTACAGCCAACTTGTTTAATGTCTATTCCAAAAAAGAATAACAAAAATAAAACTTTTATTAAATCCAATATCGATTAGAAAGTGAATAACAGAGACTACTTTCTTTTTCTCCATCTGCTTAAACTTAATTTAAAACCCGGATAACTGGGAAACAGAACTATTTTATTCTTAAAGAATGCATTCTAATTTCTTATTCCTTGTATTTCTTTACTCCTTACTCAGTTGCGGGTTCCTTTCATTGCAGGGGGAAGACGCTTAATTTACATTTTAATCGCCCTCTTCAACACCTGAGCCTTTTGTTGCAAAAGTTCACTTAAAAATATCCTCTTTATACAAAAAGAATTTCGGAAATAATGTACTTTTCTTTCGGAACATTTAAAAGCAAGTGGGATCGCCTTTTTTAAATGCAACAAGGATGGGTGAAACGTCTTTCGGTTGTCGGGAGGTGTGGACTGTTAAATGCTTCCCCAGAAATGTGTCGACTATTTACTTTTACGAGTTCGGGGTTCTTTTGCGGGCGTAAAGGTTTGTTACAACAATACTGCGAAAGAAAAATAAATTTAGCTCAGCACAGATACAGTATTAACAAGCTATATATAAATAATATTTTTTTTGAAAAAAAGTCTCGAAATCTTAACGTGTTTAAATAATGAAATTGCTTTTACCGAAATAATTAGAGTTTTAGTCTTGTAAAAAAAATTTATTCCCGGAAAACAGTTCTATGTCCAATGTTTAAATGGCACAACTGAAATAAAATAGCTAGACATTTATTTACTCATTTACTATATGCAATCAAACAATTATTCATTATTAACATATATTTTACGCAAACCACAATATTCCTTTCTGTAACTAAAAGAAAGAATTCATTCGAGAAGAGAGAACGTAATGAAACGATTCTTTGACAGTTACTTTATAGTTTGCGGTTACAATTTAAAATAAACATTTATATTTAATGTTAAGACCTTCCAAAGGCTTGAAACACTGAATAAAAAAGAATAACATAAATAACATTTAATTAAATCTACTATATTGTCTGGAGAATCAATAAGAGACATCTTTTTTTTCTCCGTCTGTTTAAAGTTAATTTAAAAACCAGATAACTGGGATCCAAAAGTCTTTTCTTCTTTTAGGAATGTATTTCAATTCCTGCATTTATTTGCTCTTTACGCGGTTGCGAGTCTCTTTCATTGCTCGAAGAAGACGCTTAATTTACATTTTAATCACTCTCTTCTACACCTGAACCTTTTGTTGCGAAAGCTCAATTAAATGCTCCCTTTTCACAAAAAAAGAAACATTTACTGAAAGAGCTCCTTTTTCTCTCGGGATTTGTGTAAAATGGCCTTTTATGAGCAATTCGAACAACAAGGATGAGTGGAGCGTCTTCGGTCGTCTGGAGGTGTGAACTATTTAATGCTTCCCAAGGAATGTGTTGAATAATTACTTTTAGGAGCCCGTTTATCTTTTTAGGACAAAGTTATATTACAACGCTGCTGTGAAAGTAGATAAAATAAATTTATTCACACGCTCAATATAGATGTTGTTAGATTTCTAAATAAACATCAAATGTTTTTTTTTTTAAAAAAGCAACACAAAGTTAATACCGCTGTTAATAGCGATATGATTCAAATTTATAGAAATGCCTTTCCTGTAAGCAATGCTGCATTTAGAGTTATTAGCACAATTGGAGCCAAAAATTACTGGCGTTTATATACATTTATTTGTCGCTTATAAATAGTACATTTAAAGTGTTCATTTTTTTGGCATTTGGAGAAAATCTGTCGTAAAGAAATTGAAAGCTTATTCAGCATTGATAACGTTCCATTTGGATTCAAACATATGATTAAAACCTAACTGTGTGTGAAGTTTAAAACTTATTTACACAATAATGAATCAAAAGTAACATCTATAATAAAAAAATGAGCCTTACAGTAGTCGCATACAATGTGTAACATCTGACATGTTATTGTGGTAAATTAGCCATAGCAACTTAAATCCTGAAAAAAATGAATAGAGTATGATTGGAAATAACTTTAAATGAAATAATTATATCTTCACTAAAAATTTTATTTAATTAACACAAGGAGTAATGTAATTTTTTATCAAAAATAATTATTCTTGTTCAATTTGGCGAAGAGCGGTAATTATAATTTATGATAACAAAAATATGATGTATATACTTGAGTTTTCAAAGTATTTAAAAACCGTTGAAAAATAGCGTCAATAACAGTACCACTGTTAGTTGTAGAAACACTTCTATTTCTGTTTATTTCGAGCTTGAGTTCACCATTCAAAAAAGCTATAAGTGGCTCTGCTTCTAGCAAACTGAAGTTAACTTTAAAATCACCACTCAAAATCATGGAAAGCGAGTGATAGTTTTTTTTAATATACCATATACCGAAGGTGGTTTTGCTCTAAGTAAAAAATGCAGGAAATCTTTAATTTTTTTTAACCGTTTGATTCGCAGAAATGTATACGACCGCCAAAATCACTGTTTGTCCATTTTCAAATAAGCATTGTGCCGCACATATGTCCCCAATATCTTGAATAACAATACCCAACCCACTTGTTAGACGAAAAGTAATATCCATATGTCGAGCCACAACATGAGAGTTGTTCTGTTTCCGATAGATCGCTACACCAGCTGCTATGTGGCCCGGTCGTTTATGGCTGCCTTCACACCAAACGATTCCGATTCATTCCCCATCAAACTTGTCTGGTCGACTAGGATTCGGCTTCGTAATTTCCGGCACAAATAAGCCAAGATTCGCTTACCGCCTTCACACCAGCCGAAACCGGTTCATTCCGTCTTCATTCTCCTTCACGCGGGATTCGGCAGGTCAGGTTTGCGACCATGATGGAACAAGAATCGCACACCATGAATGTAAACATACGGGAGAAAAGCACTCCAATCGTAATTTCATAGTATATGTGTGGAGGAAAATTGGAGAGGAACTAAGCAACCAGGCAAGTTTATATTTTTTCATCTTTTTTTAAATTTACATTATTATTTATTTATTTTTTTAAAAAAATTCGATGTTCTGTTGTTACAAATGTGAATATTTATGTTTAAACTTAACTCAAGTATAACAAACTTCATAAAAAAATGTACTGTTTTTGTAGATATGTCTAAAATTATACCCATTTTAACTACGAAAATAATTCCTCGTTTTTCTCAAAACAGTTCATTTTAGAAAAATGTGTTTTGTTGTCATTTGGGGTACAGTATATTTTAAAACTATCAAAACAAAATCACGAAAATTTGTACAAAATTACAGGTATTATTTTACATAATTAGATCAAATATTTTTTTTATTTTGATGTTTTTTCAGCAGTAGATACATATTAATATATGAAAAATTTCAAATTACAGACTTCAAAGCTAAAACAGTTTAAAATATTTCCAATTTAATTATTTTTTAAGCATTTAATTGTATTGTGAGACAGCTTATTTTATTCCTTGCATATTTTAATATCTTTTTTTGCTGTAAACAAGTATTAAAATATGACAAAAAAAATTACATTTATAAGATTTAAAGTCAAAAGAGCATTGTATGTTTTAATCTTGAGTATTATTTTATGTTTTTTTAATTTAAAATAAAAATGAATGCTCTGAAGCACAAAACCATTATTAAAATTCTATGTGAATCAATAAGTACATGCAGTCGACTTTTGCTAATTCGAAGTGTATGCTCAGCCCCTAGAAAAACTCTTGATATTTCGAACTAAAATAATACGTTTTGCTACACTCAACATTTCGAAGTAAAATTTGTGGCCGGCCAGAATACAACACGCGATAATTCAAAGAGATCACTTGTTGTATTGATCGCTTTCTACGATTCAAAGACTCACTATCATCTAGAGCAGGGGTGGGCAGACTTTTCCAGGATACGGGCTACTTCTAATTTTTTCAAGGTGTTGCGGTCCACCCAGTGTTGGTGGCACACACAAGGGGGGGATGGTGTCCACGGGTCTGGATCCTCCCTCATAGCCCTTGATTTTTCCCCGATTCACTATAATATTATAGTACGTAAAATGTAATTAAGTATTTATTATTAGTAATTTTTTAATTTAATGTTAATTATTTATTCAGTATTTATTTTTTGCTGTTTTTTGTTCCCGACAAAAAGAAAAAAAATAATAATAAAATATCTGGCTGCGTATTGGGGTACGATACGAGAATGGTAGACCTTCAACCCCATCCCCCCCTCCTGAAAAATTCTTGTGTGCACCACTGCCCAATGTCGTAGGTGTGGTGAGGTAAGGAAAAGGTTATTATAACTTAATAAATAAACACTGAATATATTTATTTACCTACAGAGCTACAATAAAAAACAACACTTCTAAAAATCGCGTTTAAAACAAAGCGCAAGATACAAACTTAATAATAATAGCCACAAATATAATTATATCAAATGATGTATTTATTATGAAACAATTCAAAATACATTAAGAAATAAAACATTTTCATCTTCATTTAGTTTGTGTTGTTATAGTCAGTAGAAAACTTAGTTTGTGTACTGTCAGCCAATCTTGAATTCTCTGCACATAATTACTAACTGCTAAAATCTTCTGGTGGTCACCTCAAAATGTCTCACCAGTCGATCGCGATCGACATAATGCCCACTCCGAATGTAGAGTCCTGTACCAACAGGCTGGTGCTTATATGTTTTGTGTTGGTCTCCTCTGTTACATGCCCCTTTGATGACCATCGGAGTTGACTTCGAAAACTTGTCACTAAAAAAATACGCAACTTTTCCCTTGAAAATCATGTTGAAGCAGACATTTTTAAAGCTTCATTTATTCTAGAAATATCTGTTGACAAAGTTAGCTTGAATGCCATAAAACAAAAAAAGATTTTTTCGTCAAAAATATTAATTGAATAAAGTATTTTTTCTTTTAATAGTAGTTTTTAATACATACATAATGTTCAAAATATATATAGAAAAATTTAATACTGGACTTTTAACTTTTGAATATTTATATTGTATATGCACTTATTAAGAATACTTTAAAATTATTTTATACAAATGTACACACTTGTTGTTTTATTACATAGTTTAATTTAAATGTTAGAAAAAAATTTCTCTTCGTGTATTTTGGGAGTTTTCCCCTACCTCGTATTAATTCAAAGTTTTTCATTGGTTCCTTCAACTTCGAATTATTGACTGCATGAATACAAATAATTCTAAAAACTATATTATTTAACAAAATTCTATAATTTATTCAAATTTTTTGGAAAATAAAAATTTGTTTATCAAAATAAAAAGGCAAAATTTTCAGTTACATTTCATTAAAACTAGAAAGCTATGAAAAAATTGAAAGCAATTGTATGATATATTATTATAAAACAAAAAGAAATAACAATTTGTTTGAATAAAAATTAAACAAAACGCATATTTTATGTAAGAATCCTTTATTAAAATTCACATTTGTGCGTGTGGTTTTACCAAGTTAAAAACCCTTCGGGAGCCACAAAGTAATCTTTTAGTATGTTTCTTGCATGCATTGCCTCCATTTGTTCCTCTTCTCTGAGAGGTAAATGGGAGGGACTGGCTAGTTCCTCCCTGCCAAGGGAACAATTCTTGTTCTAAAATTGCATTCTTCTGCCTTTGCTGTTTTTTTTACAAAATTGTGCAATGCACAAATACATTTTAAAGTTGTATTTCTTTGGCATGTATCTGTTTTTATGCAGGATTCCAAAATTTCAAATTTTTTGGCCAAAACCCCAAATCCGCACTTCATTGACTTTTGAGCGCGAGAGAGCCTAAAATTGAAATTCCTCTTGCCAAAACCTAAATTTTTTCTCGGAAACGGTCGCATTAAGTTCTTTTGAAGGGGAAATGCTTCATCACCTATTACGTACATTTCTGTTCTGTGTGCAGAACCAGGCAATGAAAATTCCCCTCATGATATATTCAGTTGCTATGCATTAAATGCTTTCCCCATTTCAAATTGGGTGAGTATGGAATTAACGTTTTCCTTCCCATAAGCACCCCCCTATATCATGGTGAAGCACGTATTAGCATCAGCAACAGCAAGCAACACAATTGAATGGACATCTTTGTAATTATAAAAAAGAGATCCAGCATTGCATGGACGCTGTATGCGACATTTTTTCCCATCTATGCTGCCAATGTAGTTCGGCATGTTCCATTTGTCATTGTAGTCCTGGGCTATTTTTGACCATTCATCTGTACTAGGAATTGCCATATAGCGTGGTTGTAGAGCATTCCATAATGCTTGGGTTGTTTCTCTGACTATTTCATGGATAGTCGACAGTCCCACACGATAATAAAAAGTTAAAGATGTGAAGGAATGGCCTGTGATGAAATATCTGTAAATAAAGGAAAAAGAAGTATGAATAACGAATAATAGCATATAATCAGTCTATAAAGATTATTTTTATTCTGTTACATGTGTTAATGATCAAAGAAACTAAGAGTTAATTTTTTTTTTACTAACATGACATTTTTTTGATTATGCATTTTCTCTTTGCAGGAGAGCAACTGAAGGAAAAGTGGCATCAGTTGCGATCAAATTATATGAGGGAAAAGAGGAGCAAAAAACATAAACCCTCTGGATCTGGGTCAAAGCCGAAATCTACATGATCCTATTATGAAATGATGTCATTTCTAGATCCAGGCTTGGAATCCAGGAGTACTTCTTGCAATGTTGCATTTGAGCTACAACAAGTCTTGTTTTATGCAGATCATGCATGAGATGACGACGGAAAACATTATGTCAGAAGAAATTATTCCCCTGAAATTCTATGCAGTCTGGATGCTACTGATAGTATTAAAAACTCCCAAGAGGAGCTTTTAAAGAAAAAAAGTGAACTCCAGAAAAGGCCCCTGATATCGTCAGGGAGTATTTGGAGGAGAAAAAAATAAATCCTTCAAGGGTCGATGAAACCGACCCACAGATAGGATGTTTTTATTAAGTATGCTGCTGTATTTGA
>BMAO01016123.1:0-26043 GCA_019973975.1 Trichonephila clavata | reverse complement strand
TGAAGATGCATTGCTGGATTGAGATGAGTCTACTTATTTATAATTTATAAAGCGTATGAAACGTATAATTACATTCTGTGTGTAACATTTTAATTTTCTAAATTTTATTCTGCATCTCTTGAGCCCGGCAATCTTGAAATCCAGGTTCCTTGGAAAATAGTCTGAATGACAACTCCGTATCAACTCATGTGCTGAATTCTGAACTGATAGGTTTACATGAGTATATGGAAGATATACACCAATTACTATTGTTTTTATGCTAATTACAAAATTCTATTACATCTGCTTTCAGATATCATACTTTATTCTAATATTTTTGTTAATAGAATATTCAATTAAACTCCTATCTGTGTAATTAAAATGTTTGAAGAAGGGAATATTTCCACATTCTGAATATAAAATTTACTTTATTTCAAGCTTTCAAAATGAACAATAAAGCTTGGATTTTCCTACAGAATGGTTAAAAGGTGCTTTGATAAACTTTTAATACTTTAAAAGGAATATATTTCAAAACATTCTTAACTAATAATATTGCTTTGTGCTCTATAAGAAAAATGCTATTAATTGATATTAAATCCGAACATTTTAATACTTCCTTGATTAATAATACGTTGAAGAAAAATTTAACGGTAAAAATCACTTTGGAAAAACTATAAAATAAAATGGGAATTTAGCATAATTAAATGAGTAATTTATAATTCTTTGAAATGCATTCTATTTTGCAATTCTCTACAGTTAGAATTCAGTTTCATTAAGAAGAAGGAAGCATATTATTATACACTGTCGGGAGAAAAAATGCCAACAACAAGAAAAAAAAATTATCGTACACTAATGAATTTGGGACAATGCGGTCGTCTAGTTAACATGTTTAATTGATTAAAGTTTCAAGATCTCAGGTTAATTTAAGTTTAAAAAAATCCATTTCAAATGTGAAATGCTGTTACATTAAAATCCGGGGTAACCTCTCGAATTTTGAATGCAAGCCGGCATGCCTTGTGCCTTGCAGTTGTCAAAAGCCATTTTGTGATATCTAGATCTGTGCCTTTTTCTACTTGTTGTGTCAATACTGGGTCATAATGTTGGAGTTGTCGTTCAACGATATCCCATGCGGGCTCAATTAGAGACAGATCTGGTGATCTCTAAGTCCAAGGTAACATGTTGGAATGTTGCGTTGCAACAGCGGTGTGAGGGTGAGCGTTATCTGTTGAAAACTCCCTATTGATTGCTGTTCATGAATGGCAGTACTATAAATTTAATTACCAGACTAACGAACAAATTTGTAATCAGTTTGTTTCGGATTACCATGAGAATGCTCCTGCTGTTGTAGGAAATTGCTTCCCCGGACCATTACTCCAGTTGTAGGTCCAGTGTGTCTAGGATGCAACCAGCTTGGCTGCTGGCGTTCCCTTGTCCTCCTTCTGACCAACACACGGTTATCACTACCACCAAGGCAGAACCTGCTTTCATCAGAAAACGCAACAGAACTCCATTCCGTCCACCAATGAGCTCTATCTTAAAACCACTGGCGACTAAAACGTGTGTTAATATTACGCGTCAGTGTATTAATCTTATTATTAAAAATATTTATAAGTAAAAACGAATCGTATTAGTATATTATACTTACTTTCTCATATGCATATCACAAATTGTTTAATGCTAAACAGGTAATACAATATTTAAAAAAAATTCAGTATTATTTAAAAGCAAACAATGTGAGAAAATATTTATTTCTATCGAGCTAGGTGTGGTGTGCCGAGAAACAAACAATTCAATAATTATAATGACCTTGGCAACAGTAAATATCGTTAATAATTCGTTTGCAGTGACATTTAACTCGAAAATTATAATCCACGCGAAGCAATATAGATCATTGATCATCTATTATGTTGAAAAAGAATATAAGATATATTTGAATACGAGAGAGAATTTTACCTATTTAGTTTTATTTATTAATATATAATCTCTATTGATTTGCTTCGGCGCTGCTAAGTTGCAGCGCTGTTGAGGTCGCTGGTAAATCCGGATCAAATATGTAAAAGGCTGAGTTAGGACGAAATTGGGAGGATCGTAGGTGTGACCCTTGATAGGTCACAGTAAGTCTTAGATTCCAAGCGAATCTAGAAGTCAAAAAGAGATTAAGTCCGTCGAAGTGTGTTGGGACGTCGTAGAGTGTTGAAGCCTGTAGGAGTGTCTCTCTAGCGTTTGTGAAGTTGTTATTCGTATCGAGAGCTTCCTAGGTTTCCACTTTTGATGTCTCTCTAAAGATGGAATACGCCAAGCCCACAAAAGCTACACGTGATGCGTAATCATTTCTGTTTGAACTTATACGAGATTACCATCCGGTCATTGGTCTTAATCACCCCCCCGCGGTGAATTTCTAGCCGGAGATTGTCGTGATGACTGCGCTGGTCACTTTTCTTTCGGCTGGATAAAGGGAGGTAAGAAGTTGACTTGTTTTATTGCATAAGTGTCGGTGTGTCCGGTTTTGGATACGTTCCCGCTCGAAACTCCATGACCATTAATGCATCACTAGTTCCCTAACACGAAAATGGGTTCTTTTGTGGAGACTGCCTCAGCTTACACCCTATATCAGAGAATACATGCATGTATAGTTTTACATTTTATCGGTAGAATTGAAACATATTTATACCAGCTATTACAAAGCATCGACTTTATTGTATCCAATGATTAAATACATTTTTACCACATACTTTACTTTGGAAAAAGAAAAATTTTATCAAATATAAAGTATAGATAACATGGAAAATATAGTTGAGGGTATCACAGTTTTACTTGTAGGAGTGTTTTAAGAGAGATAATGTGTGTGACTAACACTCTAAAGAAAAATTTTAAATATTTGGTATTGTATTTCGGAATTAATTTTTCGGCTTTGTAATATATTTTTCCATTATATAATACTTCTTGAAATTTTAGTAGGTCATAACGTCGCAGTTTTACATCGCAATACATTTTAAGAATAATTTTTGATTTGGAGACATGTCAAATGCTTTTCATTTGTTTTTGATCAAAATTTTGGCTTCTTCTTCTAGCTAGGCTGATTATTGTTTCCTGAATTAAGTTTTTTTTTATCGTTTTTTTATGTGTTTTACGAATGAAGTTCTTTTGTTTTAAATTTTCCTTCAAAGTGTTTTACATTCTATCATTAATGATGCTTTTGATTCGTGTGCAAAGGGAGTGAAAACTCTGGGGGTTTCAATCTTGTTATTGGAAACATCAAAAAATTAATTATACTTTTGATATTATTGACCATGTTTTGCATGTTACATTGATCACTATATTTTGTTTAATAATTTTATTGTTCTTTGCATGTTCTCATAAACCACATTTTTTATGTACACATTCACCAGTGAAATTCAGGAATTGTAAGAAAAATTTCCAGTAAGTATAGTTTATTTTGTTAAAAATAATTTATCATGGGTTTTCACTTGCATAAAAAAGAACGAAATAAGTAATCTTTCATACTTAAATAAAGTTGTCTTTTTGTTAGAAAAATATAAATACGCTTATTAAGTTTTCTTCATCTTTTATGATTGTTTTCAATAGTTCACCCCATGATTTTTCAACTAAAACCAGAACTGAGTATCAGTATATGAGTATAAGTAAGCAGTTGTCTAAATATTGTTTCATTATTTTGATTGGTCTGTAAAAAGGAATAATATATGTATTTAATTCAGTAATATAAATAAATTTTGAGGAACATTTTATAGCGATTACTTTTCAGCTATTGGAAAAAATAAGCCAAAGAACCACGATATAAAAATCCTAAATTATGTTACAAAGGAAACAAGCTAATTAATAATTATATTCCTAAAGTATATTAATAGGGAAACAAATTTCGAAAATTCTATTGATTTTTTTTATTTCATGCTGTTATAAAAAAGTGATTTTATTTTTTCTTCTATTTTACCACTAATTTAAAGTTAATTATAATACCACAAAAAATTAAACTTGACATCCCCATCTCTATTTGTATTATTATTATTAAAGACTTTATTCAATTTTAATAATTTTAAATATCTTTAATACAGTTATTTTCATCGAATAAAAAAGCTATTTCTTTTGTTTACTAAAATAACAAATTTAACATCGGATTTTTCATTCTCAAAACATAAACTAAACTATTTTTCTTCCTTTTTAAAATTTAAAAATGGTTTAATACAATAAATAGCTTTAAGAAAATTTTTATTATTTTTCCGCTCAGAATCAACTTTAATATACTTTACTTCTGCTTCGTAACTATTGGAAAATGTCTTTGTCTAGAAAAATTCAATACCAAAGTCATTCTAAAAAAATTCTTGCATATTTTTAAAAGAACTAGACATAAGTGATTTTATAGTATTGTACAAACAAAAAAAGTTTTATATATTAGGGAATAATTAAAGTACGTATAACAGATTAATTACTACATTTTGTTGAGAGTATAGAGTTAATGTACATAATTATTTCAACATTTCATGAATTTAACTCCCTTTTTGCAGAAAAATATTTATGTATTTTAAATTTTATTCTTGCTCCATAAATCTTTTCATCATTTGTTAATTTTTCTCTGATATAGGATTAATACTAAAGCAGTTTCGAAATAATATTATGAAAAACTATATATCAATACATTAAAATGCATAAGTATTTTATAGTTCTGAAATATTCCATTTGTGAGTCAACATTATATATATATATATATATATATATATATGTGTGTGTGTGTATCATACAAGCAGTTATATTTATTTAAAAAGATTTCTCAAGTTACAGAAACACTCATAATTTAATGGCATTTTAATTTATTATAAACATGTCGCTAAAATTAATCTGTAAAAATTTCTTTAATAATGTGTTTTTTGTTAAATGTCCAATATTACGATCTTGAACATTAACCTTCCGATTGTATGTAATCTTAGTAATGTAACCTTTTCTAACATATTCATTTATTCACTTTAAAAATACAAAATGATTATTTTTCAGAAAACATTATTTTCATGTCAGTTCCGGGGGCTTAGAGGTAACGTCCCCACTTCGAAAGCCTAAGATTGCGAGTTCGACCCCGGCTAGAGTCGATAGATTTTTCGCATGTCGAAAACGTAGGCACGTATGTAGGATTATGTAGCATGTAAAAGATCCTGTGAGTATCAATTAGGCTATAATACTCTCGTCCACATTTAGTAGCAAGAGCTGTCACTAAATGGTGCACCTCTGAAAAGGCTCTCCCATTTCGGAGACTTGCCATATCTGGAAAGGGTAAGTTGCTAATATGCAGCCCATTGAAAATAAACAACATTATTTTTTATTTCGTATAATAATGCTAAAAATACTTCATTTTCTTAAAATTTATAAACTATTTTTAAATCGATCGTCATCCAAAAAATACTATTCAGTTTTACAAAATGTAAAACACAATTTACTGGGAAAAAATCAATTATGTTACATACTTTAAAGCTTCCTTCACTTATCTACCTAATCACTGCCTACATCTAAACATTTGTCATATTTGTTCATTAATTTCAGAATTTCCATGTGATACTCTTCTGCCATCAGTGTCTTATATAAGCCAGGTGGTCACAACGTTCACAAATGTTATCGTTCAGAAAATCTTTTTGCTTTCAAAAAGGATGGAAAACACACATACCTGGGTCCTGACAATCAGTCTTTCCCTTGAATGCAGTGATCACTTGGCTTAATGATTGGCGACAGAATAGAATAACCGTAATATTGAAGAGTATCCATGAGTAAATGCAACAAGGGTTTGAAAGAAGGTGGTTGTTGTTATTGCTCATCTCCATGTTTAGCCAATCTAGACTAACTCTATGATCTCATACACTCTCAAAAAGTCCAAAACCACTAGAGGGCCATTATACAGATCTTGTTTTGTAAGCCCCAGGCAGTCACACAAGAATGTGTTCTGGAGATGCCTGGTAAGCAGAACACCTAACGCAAGTCGGAAAAACATTGTTTCCATCTTTAAAAGTTAAAGTTTGGAGATGGTCACTGCGGAAATGAGTTAGAATTGTTTGTCCCAGCCTGCTGCATTGAAGAGAAAGAGTACCACCATGACGTTTAGCTTCATACCAGTGATGAGCAGGATGAATAAGTGATAGCTTGTTGTTAATATAGGCGGAGTGCAGTTCTGAATAGGTGAAAGGGGCCGAGTTCCTAGTGGGTTGAGTTGCTTCACCTTTTACTAGGGCATAAGCAATCTCATTGCCCGCGATGTTAACGTGAGAATGAACCCATTGTAGATAGATCTCGCGAGAAGATGAAAGACGTTTTAGTTTCTCCAAAATTGACGCTCCTGTGTTATCACCCACCTAATGCTAGTTAGAAAGATGTTAGATGGTACTTACGGCAATCAGATAGTATCCAAATGCTATTCAAACCAGGAACTGAGAGTGCCTCTTCAAGGCCTGTATCAATAGCAATTTCACTGCGAAAGACAGAGCAACTATCAGAGTTTCTCAGTTTAGTGTGTCTAGAATAGTTTTGGAACTTAATATAAATACCACTGCCAGAATGAGAGTGTTCGCTCCGGCTGCCATCAGTATGAAGGTGGTGATTAAGTAGATAAGGAAATGAAGTTCCAAGAATGTTAGATATAATTTTTTTTCCAATTAATAATATTTTAAATTTTTTTTAATTAATAGTTCTTTAATTTCTGGATGATTCCTCTTACATTTAATGCTTTTTGTATTCTATGAATATATTTCCTCCATTTATAATTGATAAAATTATTAAAATATAAATATATCAGAAAAATGTGCAAATGGTCTAAAATGAGTTATAGCTTTTGTATATATTACCGTCAAAGTGTGAAATCGGTTATATTATAGAATAACTAGGTACTTCCTGAAATAACTAATAAGTGAGTTGAAGTATATAAAATTATTGAATTCTGCGGTTTAACTATGTATTCCATATATTACTTGATAGTTAAAATATGCAATATGTACTCGAAAGTTCTTTGAAAATGTTCTAGCCACGTTTAGCCTGTTCTGAACCCAAGGGGAAGGATTTTTTCGATTAGGAACAAGAGATGGCCGAATGAAACAATTGTAATCTAGATCTCGGTTGAGTGAACGAGAATTAATTTCCAATGAAGAAGTTCCGAATATTGAGACATCGCTTCGATCTGTTGCAACATCTCAACGTTCCGGCACTGGACAAGAAAATAAAACAAGATATCAATAATTATCATGGCCAAGTAATTTTAGAGCGTTTTTCACATGTTGTATTTTACAATAATGCTACTAATGAACTTTTTACTAACAGAAAGTAGTGTGTACTGTACCACTCCTCTAAATGTACTACTATTGAGCTGAAAAGAAATAGTGACACAAATCTGTATCAGCACTATAAAAAAGCAAAACAAGATATTCAGCAAAACTTGTAGGAAAATTAGAGAAAAATACGGAAACATTTAAATATTATTCGGCTCATCTAGGGTACAAATGTGATCAAATGCCGAAAACCCGAGGTCAATTGGTTGCTTATTGGCTGAGAAAAAGGTGCGACAAAATATGGAACGAAGACGAAGTAGAAGACGAAATTTGCGTCCTAATAGCGCTTTTGTTCCACTACGTGAAAAACGAGCTAAAAAGATTTACGTAAAAAATATGTTATAGTAAAAGGTGAGCTCGTTTCAAAAATAATATGAATGCAATTCAAAGTGTCATCAGAGCAAGCCTTGCTCTAATAAATAATGAAAATAAATATATTCACACACACATTTTTGTTTAGAAATGTTTACACAATTACATTTTTTACTAAGCAACAGTTATTCTTCCCAATGTGTATTTTTTGATAATATTTATATATAACTATTTCTGAAACATATTTTTTCTTTCTGCTTAAATCAGCGTTTCTCAAACTGTTGGTGTGGCGTGATACTCCCACAAGGGGCGGCAGCATATCGAAAATAAAAGATTTTAAAATAAATTAACTGGAATGAAGTAAAACAAAGTACTATCTGACATAATAAAAAATTATACATTTACATTGAAATAGTTTATATGTATATATCATCCAACGATATTAAGTTATCAAAAATAAAATCTTCAACACGCTCATTACATATCTGATCCTATAACCAAATAAAAAAAACATTTTGTTTGAATTGCTGAATATGAATTTTTGAATTTCTTTGTCAGCATGGCTAAATTATTTTCAGTGGTTTTAAAAACAACTTTCACGTGTTGTTCTTCAGGTTTGTAAGTTTTAAAACACACAGGGTATTTTTGTTCTCCATTTACTTCAGTAGTGGTAAATGCAAAATTTAAGTATTCTTCAGAATATTTTCTTGATTTAATTTTTGGAGCCATGCTTGTTTGTGTACTTTTTGATACTTTATCTACGTCGAACTTTCAGTTGCGATTTAAAAATGCGCCTATGATTTTGTTTTAATGTACTGCCGTAAATACAAACTACCGTGAATTAAAATTAACGTACAAATTATAAAATGTACATTCAAAATAGATTCGGTACTATAGAAGTATCGACTTGACCAAAACTGACGATAATTGTGCGAGGTACTGCATTTTTACATGTTTTGCGAAGACGTCCAATAGTTTGCCCAGACTCACGCAAATGTTCATGAGAATGCTAGATGTGGTGGATATGATGGTTAGCAACATAGACTAAACTAGTTTTCTAATGACATTTGTACTTTTAGAAATGTATGATGAAAGAAATAAATCTTTAATTAAATATAATTTTGCAATCTGTACCAATTTAAAAATTAGAGAAATAAATATAACATAATGATTATCCTATTACTTAAAAGTAATTTACTTTATATATTACTTAAAAGTAATATATACAAAAATTGAATGTGCTTATCTTGTTAATTTGTACGGTTTATAATTAGATCGTATTGTAGTTATAGCTTCAAAGTGCATTATAACTGCACTCAATTTATTAGTATTGTGTAAAAAGGGGGAGGGCGCGATAAAAAAATATGATTGAAAATTGGGTCGCCAGTATGGTAAGTTTGAGAAGCACTGGCTTAAATAATGTTAGCAGTAAGATAAATTATACCTCATCTTTTCCTTATTATTTGTCAAATGATCCTCCGCAATTAGGTTAAAATATATTTTTCAAGAGTATTTATCAATTTATGAATTATCAATTTATAAAATAACTTAGAAGTGGTTTATTTTTTACTTTAACAATATAGCATTAGTTATTTCATAAAATAGCTATTTTTTTCATAGAATAACTTGGTACAGTACGAAACTTTTCATATATTATATACTTTAACTCACTTGCCTAGTTATTTCTTGAAATACCTAGTTATTCTATGAAATAACTGAATCATGCACTTTAACGGTAACATATACATTAATTGCTAAGGCTAGCAATCGAGATATAATATACTATTCATGATATTTAAATTGTTTTGCTCGTAACTCAAAGATATCTGATACTGTAATGAGTTATCCCTAAAACTAGCATAAAATAGCAAATCTAAAGTGAATTTCACTCTCGTTTTGTAGATATACGCGGTATAAATCTTTTTAAAAAATGAATTTCAGTTACATTATTATAAATATATGATCATGCCTTTTACAATGATATTGAGAAAACCACTATACAAGTTACTTAAAAATAATAATTATATTTTTTGCGAGAACTTTTTATGCAAAATTAATTATAAATAAAGCGATATCTCATTATAATGTCCAGTTAAACATTCTTTACGTCTTGACACTTCTTTTCAAGTTTCACCTTTAGATGAAAAATATTCATCTTTATTTTATTGATTGTTCTGATCAAAACTATTAGAAACTTTTATTTATTTCTTTTCAGAATTTAGTTTAGTTTGAATTATTATAAAATGTTGTCGATTTGAGGATCCGCGCAGCCCCCATAACTCACTTTCATTTCTTTTCTACAAATGATTCTGAATAGACAGCAAAACCATTGAATCAATTAGTTTCCTCCTTTTAAAACATGTAGAGTAAGGGTGTCAAACTCAAAGGCTAACTTAGGTCAAATAAACAAGGTGTAACTTTAGGTGGGCCGCAAAAAAAATCAATATCAAAGAAACGTAAGGTTATTTCGAATAATAAATTATAATAACTATAAATAATAGAACAAGAAAACTTGAATGTTCACGTTCTGACGCTTGACATCTTATCTCTGCTACTATATTTCCTGTTTCTAAGGAAATTTTGATATTTTATTTTATATTATTGCGTGCCACCATACTGGCAGAGTCGCATAAATATTTGTTGTGGGCCACACGCGGGCCGCCAGTTTGGTACTACTTTGACAATGAGTTCTTTCAGAATCTGTTTACGAAATTTTTCCTGACGTGACTTACAAAAAAATAACAAGAAACATTTAATGTTTACGACCTGACACTGACCTTGACATATTATCTCTGCTACTATCTTCCCTATTTCTGGCAAAATTTGGATAATTTATTCTATTATAATTTATATATTATTATAATATATTATTACTATTATTATTATTATTATTTATATTTATATTTTAATATACATATTTTATTACATTTTTTATATTATTATATATATATATATTTATATTATATTATTTTTATATATATATTTATATTATATTTTATTATATTATATATATATATTTGTGTAACTCATTGCCGCATCCCTTTGGCAATGAGTTCTTTAGAAATCTGTTCACCAAATTTCTCTTTACGTGACTAACAATTATATGGAAAATAAACACATAGTTTTGAGAAATTTCTGATTTTTTTGTGATAAAGTGGCTTTTTCAAAATACCTGGAAAAATGCGCTTCGCTTATGTTTTTCTTAAGCAATTATTCTTTTCTTAGTTATAATTATACTTTTAGATATACCAACCGAGGGCCGTGAGTAGCCTAGTGCTTTGAGCATCGGACTCCAGACCGGAGGGCCTGGATTCGATGCCTGGATACCACTAAATACCACCGAGTATAGACGAAGAACGTGCTCGTTAAATCAGTGGGTCCGAAAGTCTTGTGGGTGGTCACAACAGAAACCACGAGTACAGGGGCTGGAGAATATGTCCCTCCCCTTCAGTTCCATGCCAAAATTGTGGAGGTGGAGATAGGTGGTGTCACCATCTATCGTTAAGAATTCCAACCTGTCTCACAGGCAATGGCAACTTTCATTCCTTCCCCCTGCGGGAAGGACACAACAACAGATATACGAACCTAATTCAAAGCACACTTTGAGTGTAATTCGGTGAATAATCTCTCTAATAGCATAAAATAAATCTAACCATAAAGTTTTTTTTACCCAGTTATTCTTTACTTAGTTATAATTATACTTTTTGATAAGCAAACCTATTTCAAAGCACACATTGAGTTTACTTCGGTGTATAATCTCTCTAATACCATAAAATACATAGTTTTAATCTTGTCAGGAATAATAAATTTAATAAATTTTCAGTGTTTCCTTTTAAATATAAATCATTTTAATACAGTGTTAATAAGGACAAAATATTATAAATTTCAATTACGCTTTAAAAAAAAAAAGAGACACATCACATTTTTTACTTTTTTACTATTTGTTTAGTCTACATGGTTCACAAAAAAGTAGTAATTAAGGATATGTTAAAAACTTAGCAATTTAATCTTATCAAAAGTAATGAATTCCATTAGCAATACAAAAAAAATTATAAATAACTAATTAAATTCAAATTACAGTCAAAAACTAATTTATTAATTTTACACGAATTCCGTGTATTAAGTCTTTTGTGCTCATTTTACATTTTTAAAATGTAATAATCGTTTTTAAACCTAGTTGTAATACCAACATTGTGCAGATTGATTGAACTCTAATGTCAAAACACTATATACAACTATTTTTCTGAATAACTCCCTTCCTTTTTTTTTATGAATTTATTCCTCTTGCCCTTTACAAACATCAGTAAATATTTTCTTTTATTTCCCTTTTTTACCATCGAATGTATTCTAGCTTCAAACCATCTTGTAAAAGGCGATATAAAATTCCCCGTGTGTTGAATAATATCTTGAAAATGGCCTCTTACTCTAAAAAGACTGGCTCTGCATCTGACAACTTATTTGCATTCATTGATACATTCATGGGTTTTACAGAAGCCGAACTTTCGATGTTGTCAACAACAAATGTGGAAAATGGTTGTTATGGTACACTATATATTAGGCTGTTTATGCTGTCTGTTTCGTGAATATTCTGTGTTATCTATTGCATTTTAAAACTGGGGAGTACTAACGGATAAAAGAAACAGAAACGGTAATATTTTTAATAAAAAATGTGTAGCTTAGTAAGTAATTTAATTCCATGTTATTTATCAAGTACATTTGAAGTAGTGATAAAAGTATTGCTACTTTCATTAGTGTTTTACAATGATCTTCTTTTTTATATTGAAAAAGACGTTTGTATTTTATGAATCTGTAACGGAAATCTATATAAGCTAGTAGCATTTACCGGACAAGGGTGATCACTTTTGTCTAGGGGTCATTTTACCCGGCTTCTGATCCTTAGGTCGTGGGTTCTATCCTCCACATTCGTGTTCTGGCTGAAAAGAAAAGCGTGACATATTCTGATATGCCGTGGCACAATCTACTCGCAAAAAGAACAATCAAATGTCTTCAGATCCACTTGTTGCAGCAACCAGTCATCAGACCCACTTGACGCAGGAACCAATAGGTCATCAAGCTCACTTGACACGCAACAGGAACGACTCACAAACTTGCCGTAACGAATACATCGTTCGTTCGCCTATCCACCGACTAACTCGTGGGAGTACTGTAGCGGATAGCTATATAATCTGATAACACCCTCCAGACAGCAGTGATCACTTTTTTCTTTGGCTACGGATTCATAGGTCGCGGGTTCTGTTCTACAGATATGTGCTACTTTAAGTTCTTTTTTTATCAAATGGCTTTGTACAGTTTTTTTTATGCACATTCAGTTCAAGTAGTTTAATTACTTAATTTTGCGAAAATTTACTTTTGTCTTTTAAATAGAAATTCAATTCGAAAGAGCATAAATCTTTTTGCTTGATTTTTAAAATGTCTTTGACTTTTCATGTCTTTTTGTTATTCCTCAATGAGAAATATAATTTACAAGTCGCATGCTTGCAAATCATACATACATACAACAATGTATAAGAATAAATGTAATAAACATACATTTTACGGATCTCATTTTTCACATAATTAGTTTCAATAAGCTAGATATGATTTATGATATTTAGATTTGCAGCGAGCCCTTTTGCCACAAGTCTCAAATCAGAAAATGACAGAGATAAAAACGCTTAACGACATTTTAGCAGAAATTATTCATTTTCTTTCCAGTCATCTAACATATGAAAGACGTGACTGTAAATCACAGGTTGGTGGTTCAAATAAAACACTTATATCAATATCAACATCTTGCAACCAAAGCGGTGAATCGGAAATTGATCTTTAGAGGGTAACACAGCCTAGCTCTAGTGTGATCCTGTATACACTCAGTGCTGATTACAGCTAAGATAGTGCTTCTCAAACTGTCAATGTTTGCGACCCAATTTTCAATCGCAATTTTCATGGCACCCCCTCCATACAAGAACAATGTACTGAATACAACAATCATGTATTATGACGCTAAAACTACTATATGACTTCAATTATAAACCGTGCAAATTATGAAGATAAGTATTAAATTTTGTATATAATTCTGTATATGACTAGCCCATGGAAAAATCGTTAGTAATTATGAAACACGTTCTTAACTTAGTATTGATAAATTAGTTATCAAATACATTACGCATTAAGGATACATTTATAAGTGTATTACATCAGTGTAAATGTGTCGGAATGTATCATGATTTGTTTCTTTCCAAACTGAAATATTTTAAATAAAATTATTATTTTCCACTTTTTGACATAATCGAGCTTCCTTTGTTAAGTAATCACTCCCCTCTAAGAGGGTACACCCCAAGGTTTCAGAAGCGCTGATCTAACACATTTCCAATAAATCCCTGTTGATGATGTGTACAAAGGCTACTATGAATTCGTCTAACAGACTCGCTATCTCACCTTCAGAATATTTATGACATTTACCGAAAACGTTTAAATATAATTTGCGTAATGTATCAATCAGAAAATATATCAATACAACAAATTAATTATCCGCCTGAGGAAAGACTATAAGGTGACTCCTTTACCTGTGGGTCACAAAAAACCAAGGAACAGGAATGAAATTGCTTAATTGACCCGGGGAAGGAATTCTTTTCCGTCCCTGTCGTCTAACGCTTATATGGAGTGGAACGGCAAGTTGGTGTATCGAATCAAAATTTCAGGCCAAGGAGCCACTTTGACTAAAAACTGTTGTCCTTGGAGTGAGTATTTGATTTGAGCCATTAACTTTGCGATTCATAGTCACGCCGTATACGCGTTAGGCGTCCGGGTTCAAAAAGAAATCCATCTTCCACTGAATTTCTAAGCTTTTTTATTTTCAGTCTTTGAGGCCTTGGATCTTGCAGAAGAAGGGATATTCACATATAAAAGGTGGATGTCATTTACATTCGGACTTTTTGTTACGTATGCAGTAATTTTTGAAGGGTTTTATAGATATGGTTGTTTATTTTATAATGAGAAAATGTCAGGATATAGTAAAACTCTCAAGCATAAAAGTTGGAGGAAGTCAGTTATTCAACTTACAAGGGTCAAGACGTGTCAAATATCGGACAAGATTTTCTCGTGAAATCTCCCTGGTTCTAACATCATTTTCTACCTTCTCAAGGTGACATGGTATAAATGGCAAACTGGTGATTTCGGCTATGTCCAATAGAACATATTTTAAATCAAGTTTCCTTCTACGAAAAATTGATTTCATCGACTATTCGAGAGAATCAAATACGAAAACTTTGACTACAAAATATCTTCTACAGACAATAAACAGTACGACCTTTTAGTAAGCCTGTACCAAACATTGACTCATTAATACTCGATTAAAGCACGAATCTACGACCTTCATCAACTGTTCTATAATGAATATTTATAACCTATTCTGTAATTATACAGAAGGTTTCTGATGTGAATATTTCTGCTTCTATTAGCTCAGACCCTTTATTATGATTTAACATATTTATACAATAATATACAAGGCATTTAAAAAGAAAATAACTGTCGGAAAATTCAAGTACAATCACTGAGTTTCCTGTGTGTTGACAGATAGGTTATGTCATAAATAGATGGCATCGTATCTCCAGAAAACAAATGATCTGCACACTACATTAAAGAATAAACAATATTACCATAAAGACTATTACCAGATCCGGTGTCGTTGGGAATCACTGAATGAGGCCGATGCAGTTTATTTATAGCTATTTTTACAATATTAGCTATTATCGGTGCAATCTACTTGCTTCTTTTCAACCACTAAGAACACAAAAGACTACACAGATAGCCGATAGTGTTCTGTAAGTAAACCTCTGTAGGTAAGTGTCTTTTATAATCCTCCTGGTGCTAGTTCTGGTATTTCAAGAGGAAAAAAAATCTCAGACAAAAACTTTTGCGACAAAAAGTAATACAGCAATTGAAAAGATCCTAGAAATGGTTCTTATTGTCATCCCCGTCTACAAAATCCGACTAAGCCGATAGCATCGAATTTATGCCAGTCTCTATAAGAATTTGTTTTCAAAGGGAAGAAGTATGCTTCGAAACATGAGCGGGGAGGAGTAGAGGAAGCATATACTTTGCCTTCAATCCCCTCGCCACCTTTTTGTTCGTGATCGGAGATCTAACATTTATTTTCTTCGGGATACCGGAACGACTGTTCTATAATTCCAGCTAGTAATTTTTTTTAATCCACTCCAGAGAAAGGCTTCGCAGCAGCAAGAGGTACATCACTTGATGTGCGTGAAATGATCTGTTTCTTTAGAACTAGATTTAAGAAAGAACGTTTTCTTAATTCATGTTTACATAATTTTATTATAAATCTTAATTTGAAACATAATCGTTCATTTCATACTTTAATAAATTAAATATTGATTATGCATTTAGAAGATGTAATATTTTTTGTTAAGATATTCAGAATGAGTTTTCAAAACTGTGTTAAGTGATTTTGCTGATGTTAATAAATTTTCTTGTATAGTTCAAGCTCTAAGAAATGTTGTTCACTATATCAATAGCTTCGGCCGGCTAACTCTCTCCATGTTAAAATGGGTGTTAGGAATTATGATTTGGGTTGATTTTTTTCTAGGTTCACACCATCAATTGCACTTGGCACAACCCACTGCAATTATGTTTCCTTTATGAAGTAAAAGATACCTCAGCATGTTTATTTTTAGAGAGCCCGCTGTTTTGTGTCAACATTTTAAGGGAACCAGGACATGCTCGAAAGTGTAAAATGCCAAAATTAAGACTCTTTGTTTATGAAACATATGTCTATTAAAATTTCTAATAGAGCTTAGATACTTTAAATTCTTAATAAAAATATTTTAATTATTTTGTAGAACTACAAAAATAACTTTTTAGTTCAAAAGTTTTTTCCTTATTTAAGTAATACATACTTTTTGAGAACTCCTAATACATACTTATGTTTAGGTACCATTTTTTAAAAAAGTATATTTTTTTATGCAAAATATTTTTACACATACATAAAACAATACACAAAATACAGTGAACCTATTTTTTAGTGAAAATAAAGTATAGTTTCTTTAAAAAAATTATAAAACTTTTAAATTTGGAAAATTTCTATTTTTCTGCTTTTTTTATGCATAAAACCATTTTTAAAAGAAAATGCACTATTTTAATAGAAAAAAATAGGTTCACTATATGCAAAGGCATCTTGTATAGAAGTATAAAAAATTTGAAATCTTATAGTGCAATAGTTGTATTTAAAAATGTACCTAAATGCAAAAAAAATATGCTTTTGAAAAAAAGTGAAAAAACGAAAATAAATAATGTTTTCACATAATATACACTTGATTAGTATTTGCTTGCCTATTTTTATATGCCTAATAATAATGCTTAATCTTTTTCTACAGTTACAAAAGTAATTTTAAATTCATATGCTTTTTCCCCCTTTGTTTTAGTTAACATGAACATAATTTTCGAGATACATATTTTCATGCAGGTACTACTTTTTACAAAAATGTTTCTTGAATATACAAAAAATTGTACACACATATATAAAGCAACATATCAAACATAATGAACCAGTTTTTTAATGAATTAACTGCATAATTTCTGTGAAATAATCATAAAACCTTAAAATTCTGAAAATCTTAATTTTCGAGATCTTGTAATACATATTATGCCACGGAATAGCGGAGTTATTCATTCAGATGAAAAAAAAATTCAAAAGTTTATATAGATCAAACACAGGGGAAACTACCCATTTAAAATATGTCAAAAAAGGCGTGGTCATTTCTTTACATTTTTATTTTTCATATTTTACGGATATTTTATCAACGACCATATAAGTATTATACAACTTTATGTTCAGAAAAATATGCACTATTTTTTTAGAACTAAAATTGAAAAATCAATTTTTTTAAATTATGTGATGTCCTGGTTCTCTTAAGCCATAGAATCACTTCACAAAAAATATTCCAAACAAGTAATACAAGAAAAGAATGTTTTTGAAGTCAATTCCAACTTCGTTAGAAAAACTTACTGGCACCATCTGTTGCAGTCTGTTGTAACTTCGACAGAAATAACGCAGAATAAATTTAAAACTAAAGAAAACTAAATTTAATTAATGAATTAATATTTGTAACAAACTCTATTAGCATCAAGGGCCATATTTTACAGGTTTAAAAAAATGTATTTGAACTTGAATGGATGAATAGAAATTATTTTAATAACGATTGGAAATTTGAACAAGATATATATATATATATATATATAAAGGGAGAGAAAGTGAACTAATAGTAGGAATAGTAAAAGCAAAATTGCGTGCAATTATTGAAACAAACACAAGAGTTTTAGAACTGTCGTAAAAAGGTGACTGACAACGTTTGGTACTGTTATTTTTCGAAAGTGTGTAAACGAATACTTTTTTTTATATTTAGTGTCTCTTGAATTAGAATATAATAATTAAATTGTTTTAAGACATTTATTATAAGAAAAACTATTAAAAGCAATATTTTGGAGAAAAAAATGACATTTTAAAACATTTTCCTTGTATGAAAAATGCTTCTATAACGTTATCACGCGGTGTGACAAAAAAAAAAAAACGAGAATGGTCCAATAAATTATTGTACTTACAGAACCAATTCTCCGTGAAAGTATCACCTTCAAAAAAGTTTCCTTCAGCCTTCAAGCCCTTCTTCCCTTTAGAAGGCCCTTCAGAAAATTTTCCGTTTTTGCCTCAATCTCTTCAACAGAGATATCATGAGTTCCCTTTCAGCAAGATTAAACTGTAGGAAGTAAAACAAAAGTCTCTCGGGACCAAATTAGGTGAATAAGGAGGATCACAGTAACGATTTTTCTGGTCAGAAATTGCTTGACAGATAGAGCTACTTGAGAGGATGCATTGTTTTGGTGCAAAAGCCATCAACCACTCCCCAATTCTAGAGTAATTTTCCTAATTTTTTCACGAAGTTTTTTAGTACTTCAACGTGGAAGAGTAAATTAGCAGTCTGACCACTGATGTGAGTGGGAACCGACTCATATCCCGAATTTTGGATATGTTTTGGTCTGTAATTGCTGACCATAGGTGACCAGCAGGTCCATCATCTTCCACACTAACCCTTCCCTATGAAAACTTATTATGCCAATAAAACACATGTGCACTAGACAAAGCTTCATCACAGTAAGGCTCGGTTAATATTTGAAATGTTTTAGTGACTGATTTCTTAGTTTCACAAGACAATTTATGTTGATTCGACATTTTTCTGGCAGAATGCAGTTGCTCGTGCTCATACAATGACGCAGTACTCCCAACTGGCGTGATGGGTTATGGTTGTTGCTAGCTCCACTCTTCTTTCAAGCTACAGAGTCTCGTTTCTTTGTGTCACAACCTTGTATTTTGCCTGTACCTGGTCTGAATTAGGACTTTTGAAATATACAGTTTAGGAGAGGATTTATTTGTAATTTAATAAGTCAAAGTAGAGAAACTTCAACGAAAAATCCTAGTTATTATTTCAGTTGATAGTAATTTTGTAAATAAAGTGAATTTTTCAAAATCCTAACACAGGATCTGTATAGATTTTTTTAGCTATGCATAGGCAACAATATCATTATTAAAGAAGCACTATTCATAAAAGCAGAATGTGTTGAAAAAAAGGCAATTTTTTTCTTCATTTTCTACCAAAAAATTTTCTTTCGATATATTTTTTCTTGTAATAATATTCTTTAAACAATGTTATATGTATATTGTAATTCAACTGACTCTAAATAAAATTATAATTTATAGTTTTAAAAAGCTCTAAGTACCCTTTTATAGTTATTCAAACTAAGTTGTAACGTAATCTTTTACTTACGAAATCTGGAAATTGGAGCTGAAATTATTTGCCAGATAAGGGATGGGATCTGAAAATGGGAAATCATTAATCCTGGTGATCCTGATGAGAACAATGGAACTAAATTATTAAATTGTTGTATTGTCATCGTGGTCCTGGACAAGTGCGCCAAATTTGGAATTAATCTGAACTTTTAAAATGGGTAAAAATTTTTAAAGAATCCGTTACATACAAGTGAAGTTTATATAAGGGTGTTAAAAAAATCATTCCTATGATTTTTTAAAATCCCGGTTCCAAACGTACAGTGTCACCTTAATAACTTGGTTATTTTTAAATTTTTCATTGAGTTTTTTATTACGTATACATTATTATAATACATCAATGAATGTATAAAAAATGTATTTAACTTATATTTACGATTTACTTTAATGCAATCCACACAATAAAAGAAATGTATCACTGTTATATTTTATTTACGAAAATTAAATAAAGTTTTTTTGATGAAATTGGCCTTAAAAAATAGTTAGGTACAATTAATTGAAGCAAAAAAAGTTTATTTGCAGCTAATTATACTTTTCAATGCAAACGCATTTATTTCTAAATACATGAGTTAGTCAGTACCCTTAATAATTTGATTACATTTAAATTTGTTATTGTGTTATTTGTTTGATTACATTTAAATTAAGTTTCTTATTACGTATACATTATTAAAATACATCAATGAATTTATACAAAAATGTATTTAATTTTGATTTACAATTTACAAGGAAATAATAAAAGAAATGTATCACTGGTAATATCTTTTTTTTGAAAATTAAGTACAGTTTTTTTTTTATGAAAGTCGTCTTCTAAAAAAAAAGTTAGGTACAATTAATTGAAGCAAAAAAAAGTTTATTTGCAGCTAATTTTACTTTTCAATGCAAACACAATTATTTCTAAATACATGAGGAAAGCTATTTTCAGAGAATGCAAATCTTATTCAAAAAATTAATTAAAACTTTAAGTGAGATGAAATCAAAAACAATAACAGTTATAATTGACAATAAGCAGTAAGTAATTAACTTCCTTTTTCATATTTTCATTTTAACTTCACAACACACTATGCTTTTTCTCATCGATTTAATTTATTACTACCTCTGATATTATTTTCTATTACCACTTCATTTCGTGAGCAAAGTGCAAACTCATTACTTGAGTTCTTAGACAATTAAAGAGAGTTTTACTTGCTCATCTCCGATGAATTAATTAAGTTAATGAATTCGGAACGGCGAAACAGTCTCAAACTCTCCTGCTCTAACTTTCGAATCACGTGTCATCCTAATTTCTCTTAAACATCCCTGGGACTCCCAAAGCTGTATTTACTGTATCTAATTATTTTATTCCCGATCTTGCGGTACAAAATAAATCGATACGAAGGAAAAAAGAAAGGTTTAGAAGGAAATGTAAATACCTCGAAAAGAACCCAGCCTTTTTTGATTCTTTTGCACGTTGCTCTTTATTCGGTCAGATAGAAAGGAATCGGTCTGAGAGATGCATACCAACTTATGTGCAAAAGAATTCGTTTCTTCGAAGAAAAAATAAACAAATGAAAAACAGAAGCTATCTTCTTTTTCTATATTTCTTAGGAAAGATCAGCAAGGATTTTAAATTTCTATTTCTGTAGTTTGTTTGTGTACCGCAATCCATTTGTCTTTTACTGTTGTGCAGTTCCTAAAAGAAAATAATTTCTTAACTTGGTTTTATCATTTGAAATGTATATTTATATAAATAAGATAAAATTATTTTTAATAGAAATAAATAAGGACATCAATAAAAAAGAAAAAAAGTAGTGGGACTTCATTTGTGAGTAATTTTTAATTCCGTAATGTATGTACAATTTAATAAATACTAAATTAGAGATATAAACATATCACATAATAAATTAAAAATGTCGGAACATTAAATATTAAATTAAAAATGTCGAAATATTAAATATTAAATTAGAAATGTTGAAATATTAAATATTAAATTAGAAATATAGAAATATTAAAGTTTTTGTTTTATTTTTTAGTGTGGAAAGTTTATTATAAACCTTATAACGCAAGCGATTTAAAAGGGGGGGGGGATTTTGATTTGAAAATCCTTAAATTTTTGTGATACATTCTCTCACGAAATTCTCCAATTAAAAATAATTTTTTGGACAATAATAAATATATTGAAGATAATAATAATTAATATAAAAATAGGGATGAATTTTTATACAATGTGTTCTATATTACAAATTAATCAATACAAGATTATTTATAGCATATTTTTCTCTTGAATTTTACGTATACCATAAGCTTTGGAAAGCTTAAATAAATAGATCGATGCCTGTCCAAAGAATGCTGACCAAAGTAAAAAATATATGAGGAATTAATCCATAAATGTGTTAGAAAAACTGTTGCGAGCTGAAAACTGATTGAATGGCTTTGACTCTTAACTCCCGAACGAAAGAATAATGAATAAAAGATCACCCGCCTAACATAAAAGAGTAGATATCAAGTTGCTGAAAAAGGAATATTTTTCTATAGCTGTATATTAAAAGTGTTTTTATCTAATGCTGCTGCAGAAATGTGGGATAATGCTTGACAACACATTTCAGAAATACAGTACTATTCTTATAGTAAATTGCTTTATTTATGTTTTGCAACTAATTAAATTACTTACATTATACATTTTTAAGTGTATATATACACTGGTGTGCAAAAATTAAGGACGGAACGGTTTTTTCAATATAACTTTGTACAAAAGCATTCCAAATCAACACATTTAATACCGTAAGATCCCCAATACGTAAGGACATGAGTAATGTAAGCAACGCTTACTAAAAGAGAAATCAGAGGGATAAAAAGAAGCTTTATTGAAAAGTAGCATGGAGCGCAATGCGACTGAAGGCCGAAACATCCCTGTGATGGGTGCCCAGCAAGAAATATCCGGTCTTTAGTAGGGATATGATCTCCCTGACTGCTAGGCAGGTTTCACAGCGTCTGCCCATGCTGAGAATGAGGGTGTCAATGAGTTGTTGAGGCATTGCTGCCCATTCGTCTTGCAGCGCCAATCGAAGCTCTAGAATCGTTACTGGTGGTACGGTACGAGCTGCCAAGCGTTTGCCTAGAAAATCCCATACATGCTCGATGGGATTGAGATCCGGAGATCGTGCCGGCCAATCCATACGTTCAATATCCTCACTCTCTAAGAGCTGTTCGGCAGCTACTGTGCGATGACATGGTGCATTGTCGTCCATGAAAAGGAACTGCGGACCATAGCGCCTCTAAAAGACGCACATATGGAAGAAGAATCTCGTTACAATAATGGTCCCGTTGACTGAACCTGCGTCGAAGATGTGAAGGTCTGTACGACTACCAAGCATGATGCCTCCCCAAACGAGAACACCACCACCTCCATACCTGTCCCGTTCAATGATGTTCGAGGGATGATTGCGGCTTCCCCGCTCTCTCCAGATGAGTATGCGATGAGAATCGCTACTCAGACTGAATCTGCTCTCATCTGCAAAGAGTACTCGTCCCCATTCATTGTCTCTCCAATTACGGTGTTCCCGGCACCACAGAGAACGCCTTCTCCAATGGGCAGGCGTTAGAGGTACACACCGTACAGGGCGTCGTGCAAACAGACCACCACCGTGCAGTCTTCTGGCCACGGTAAAACGCGATATCGGTCGTCCAGTCGCCTGTGTCGTGTGTCTAGCGATTTCTCCCGCTGTCTGCCGGCTGTTTCTTCTGGTCTGTAAGGCAATATACCGGTCATCTGCGGGTGTGGTTCCTCGTGGACGACCACTACTGAACCCCCGGATAGCTGTTCCTGTAGTTTTAAATTGTCTCCAAAGTCGTGAAACGATGCTGTGAGCAATTCCGAACTCTGCAGCCACACTTGTCACACACTGCGACCTTCCTCCTACTTCCCAATGATTCGACCTCGGGTAAAAGCATCCAGATGTCGTCTAACAGATTGATTATTCGCCATTTCTTGCTGAGGCCGCAACTCGGTGTGATTTTAATTGCTATACGGTGTGCAATCTCTTTGCCAGAAATACTAATCTTACACCGACAACACGCTTTACTACTCAGACACTCCCCCATTACGTCTACCTGCATATCTGCGCATGCGCTACCGTACATCACCTCACTTAATCTCCTGATTGGTCTTTCTGTCCGCTCTGCCTCTTTGTTCAGCTGATATGCTAATTTTTCGACTTCGTCCTTAATTTTTGCACACCAGTGTATATACAGGGTGTCCCAAAACGACCGCATAAACTCTGCACAGTTAAATTCCTCGTTGGGAGTACATAAAAACTACCCAAAGAGGCGTTCCGGTACAATCCATAGTTTACGAGTAAAATACGAAAAACAAAATATGAAGTCACTTCCCCCGGTGCAAGAAAAAACACTTTATTGAACATATCAACAGCAGTATATGCACAATTTAAGGCAGGTGTTCAAAATGTCCACCGTGCAAGTCGAGGTAGGCTTGAGCATACCGTGGAATGACTGTCATCACTCGTCGCAGCATCGTGGGGTCGACCGAACTACAAGCAGCATGCAGACGAGAAACTAAGTCCATTTGTGTTGTCACTACGTCTCGATACACCAGTTTCTTGGGATGGCATGCCGCAGTAGTCGCAAGGCATGTCGCAAGTACATGTCGCAGTAGTCACGAACGAAATACATGGCCTTCATTCGAAGACTACCGGTAGCTGCAAGATGCAGCCTTTTAAATACCAGTTCAACGGCTGCTTAATGTCATTTCACGCCACGCGCATGCATGACGCGACATGCGCGACGAACGTTTTAAACAATGTCGTCTGGAAAGATATGCAAATACTGTTGTTAATATGTCCTTTAAAGTGTTTTTTGTCTTGCACCGGAAGTGACGTCATACTTTGTTTTTCGTATGTTTCTCGTAAACTATGGATCGCACAGGAATGCTTCTTAGGGCAGTTTTTATGTACTCCCAAAGAGGAATCTAGCTGTGCAGAGTTTATGCGGTCGTTTTGGGACACCCAGTATAAAGAGAGATAAAGAGATTAGAGGGAATAATGTTATACCATTTACATTTCTAAAAATAAATTTACTGGTTTTTGATAAAAGCCTCCAAAATCGTCATAAAATAAACGATTTAAAAAATTATCACTTGTAAAAAATAATATTTATTTTGTTGTTTTAAAAAATGATAAATCTAGGGTATTGTGGAACAGTCGGATTACATGGAATAGGTGGTTTAAGCCATTAGAAAGCTAATTAAGACTTCATGAAGAGTAGTTTTGCAGACTCACAGCCCAATGTCAGCCTGTAGAAAACAGCTGAATCATTGAATCCAAATTTTCCCTCGTTTATCTTCGAAGAAATTTTTCACTCTTTGTTTCGTGATTCTTTAGTTGATCTTATGAAGTTTATTACAAAATAATACAAAGAATAGAATGTGTTTGTGCATTTTGGAAATCTAGTATACCATAATATCCTATAGACATCTTTTAAAATAAACCTTAAGCTGAAGGACAAAACATCATCAGCTGAAAAGCGATTACAGTATTACACAAAATAAAATTATTTTAATGTACATTAGGCTTAACTTAAATGTTTGAGTCACAAGTATACAGGAGGTTAAATTTTTCAAAACATACCGGTAAAAGTTTTCAAAAATCGCATAACACACTTTGTTCAGTAGTGAGTGGTCAAATAACTGTGTAATACATCATGAGAGTTTTTCTTTAGTATTTAAGATTTTCAAACACATTAGAAGCAGCTTCAAACAGATATGCTAATTCTGCTAACATTTCATTTTTTCCCGACTGGTGTTCCATAAAACACTATATATATATATATATATATATATATATTTTTATATATATATATACGCACCAAGAGGATTCATCAAATGAAACGAAATTTTACATGCGAAATGATTACTTTGATATAAGTAAATGACTAGAAATCAAAGAAAGGGATATTTATTTCAGAAAAAAAGGCAAAGAATGGATTATTTAATACCCTGTTGAACCCCCTCTAGCGCGAAATGCACGGTTTTGATACGATCGGGCTTTGAGACACACAAGTTCTGGTATGATGTCTTGAGACAATTCGTTCATATTTGCTGTATTCCCTGCTCTAGTTCGTTCAATCTCGTGGGATGCCCAACTCGCCGTCCCAAATAATCCCATATATGCTCGATTGCAAAAATCTGAGGATAGGGCAGGCAAGGAAGGTTAGTAACAGTGGGGAGACAGTCTTGTGACACCCTTGTCGTGTGATGTCGAGCATTGTCTTGTTCGAAAATGGCTCCTGGGAGCTGTTACATGAAGTGGCAAAACATGTGGTTGCAAGATGTCATGAACTACCGCTGGGCTGTCATGATGCACGGATCAATACTAGGGTGACCATGTATTGTGGACAATGACAGCCCATACCATAACACCAGCTGTGGGTGGGTGTGTCGCTGTAAAGCAAGGCAGGATTGAGGTGATCACCACGGGTTCTCTACACACGAACAAGATTGTCATCACTACTGAGATTGAATCTGGATTCGTCGCTAAAGATGACCTGGTTCCATTCCGCTGCAGTCCAGTTTCCTCGTACGTGGCACCACTCGAAACG
>BMAO01016122.1:0-39975 GCA_019973975.1 Trichonephila clavata | reverse complement strand
AAGATGATAGTGAATCATCACACATATAAAAAAATCAATTTGTTAAAAAACTTGTACATATGTAAACAAAAGTTTATGTATTATTGGTTAGTTTTTAAGTCTTATATTATGATAAATAAAACTTTTCAGGATAAATACATGCTAGTACAAATAAACAAAGATTATAATACATCTACAATTAAACATTACGAATAAAACTTTATAATTCTATGTTATAAGAACTAAGAGTATTCCTCTAAAATGTGATGAAAGCCATAACTAAGTGCTTACATATAGTCAAATATATTTTACATACATAGAAAAACACATACAAAAAATTCTTACCTATAGCATCCGTCCATATCATTGCTGCGATAAAAGTAAATAGGAAAAGGTGGCGATCCATATTCTTTTTATTTCGAAGCATCTAGTTCGCTTATTAAAAAAAAACCAACTATTAAGAATAAAATATGAAATTTTCAAGGGAAACCTGAATAAAAATAGTTCAATGGTACAAATGTAACTATGATATAACAACTTCGATGGCGGTGTTGGAAGCTTATTAACAAGGCCTTCTACACAGAAACGAATAGTAGCGCCCTCAGTGTTTGATTTCAATAACTAAAATGCAATTTCGGAACATAAAAAAGAAAAAAGTTTATTATGTAGATTAATAGATATATTTCCTCTTAGAAAAATATAATCACTACAAATTTGTATTATACTATTTAAAACAATACCTTCACATATAAAGACATTGAAATACAACACTTTCTAAATACAGATTTTAAGAGAAATATAATGTTTTCTTAATTAAACATTGTGTAATTTATATATAAACGTATGAAAACCAAAAATAAACGCAATCATTATTTGAAAAAGCTTCTGTTCAATATTTATTGTCTCATTGGCATTGCTCACTACTGCTTCATTTTACATATAATTGATGTTTTTTATTTCTTGCAAAGTATTGTATTCAAAGTCTGTCAATGTAAATATCACAGAACTATATATTTTTAAAAATTATCTCTGATGAATTTTTTTACCATTTTAAAGTAAGAACGTTTTTCGATTTCAAACAAATGCAGAAAAAAAAATCAAGCATTCTTGAAAAAAATGTGTAATATGAAGCTACAAAATGTTTATTACTTATCAATAATTACCAAACATTAAGCAATAAAAAATTAATTAAAAAAGGTTATTGAGCTGTTTCTTATAGACATTTTCACTTTGTACGGAACAATATCAATCTATGAAAGTCTACTAAAATCAAAATGTTAGTCTTAATTAAAATATCACCAAAACTAAATTGGCTGAAAATAAGAAACAGACATAGTCATAATAAAAATATACACAAAATAAATATTTTTTTAGAAAGTATTTTCCTCCGTCTAGTATCAGCTTTTAAAAGTGATATGAGCTTGCAGACACCTTATCTTACTACAAAAGTTATACCCAATTGAGTTTTGATGAAATTTAAAAGTCATTGAATTACAATATGCAGCACAAATTGAAGGAGTAGCACTTTAAATAGTTTGTTTAATGAAAAATGCAATGGTATTCCTTATTTTTTCAAAACATTTTGAATACGATAATAGTTAAGAATAATTGACTAGTATAACATAATACATAGTAGTTAATTCTTTGATAGATCCATAAGAACGAAGAAGGTTTTCCCTCTGAAGTTTGACTATAACTCATTAATAAAAACATTAACAACATAAAAGTCATATATATTTTTTTGAGCAAAGAGAATAAACTTAAAAATGTTACAGATATAAAACTGTAAAATATTCGGTTATTGAATAATATTGACTTATACATGATTTCTTTTAAATACCGTAAAACATGCAAAAACGATCGAAAAGAAATTTAATTCTAATAAACAGCAACCGTACCTCCTCCAAAGTTTATGTAATAATGCTTCATATAATATATTTATCCAATATGTGCTTCATATAAATTAACAATTTTATTAAAAACCATTGTCATTAAAAAATCATTGATGTTTCATTGCATGAATAAGAAATTCATCGAATGAAGATAGAAACTTGAACGAGAATGTAATAAAAAGACCATTCCAAATTATGCGGAAAAAACGATTTCACATTTGAAAAGAATAATAAAAAATTGTGAATATTTATTTTGGGAAAGAAAACTCATATTTAATTTCACACTAAAAGTACGGAATTATTGCATTAATATCTATTACATTTATACATTAAGGTAAAATGAAATTATAAAATACTTCTACAATTAATACATCTGTTAAAAAGCATTTATGATTGTAAATATATGATTTTTAAAAACTATGTACACAATAATTATTTAGAATAATAAAAATTACCAAATAAAAAATAAGAAGAAAAATAAATATTCAAACCAATTTTCATATTCTGTAGATTTAATTTATGTGTAACATATGACAAACGAACTTGTTAGCTTTTTATTTCTTTTTTTAATGAGAAAGCTTTTTTCAAAAAATTATGTAAGACTAACATTTCAAAATGAGCAAATATGATAAAATCCCATTCTTAATATTTTTAATGATATGGAAAAAATGATTATTAGGTAAAAAAGATGACAGTATATTCTCAATTAGGACATACAAAAAAAAACAATAACTTAAAAAATTGACAGACTGCTAGCCCAATTTTGTACAATAATGTTCGACACACACGACGATAAATTACATATTCAAATGAAATGAATAAGACATTAAAAGTAATATTAAGCTTAGTTTGACATTTTAAGTATTTTTATTAAGGAAATGTTCAAAAATATAAAGACGAAAACAAAATGCATATTAAACAGACCCTTAAATAATTCGTAGTATGCATTGAGGCATTAAAATTATTCAGAAAACACACAACACAAAAATAAAACTTTTTAAAATAAATTCGATTTAAAGGATCAAGATTCCAAAATTGCAATAAGCTCATGATATCTGCTCAATATAAATTCAGTAAATCTTTACAACATACCTATTACTTTTATCATTATGGTTTTAATTAACGAATTTCCTATTCCATTAGATACGTTACACTGATACATTCCTTCGTCTTCCTTTGATATATTTTCAATGTAAAAACTGCCATTAGGAAATAAAGTAGCTTGGTTTGATACAGACACAAATGCAGAGCTTGTGGTTTCACCTAAAATAAATAAAAAGAAGTATATTTATAGGTACAATAATTATTTTTAAATAATTAAAACAAAGGAAACAAACCATTAAAATATGGCATTGATAGAATTTTTAAATTAAAAGCAAAATTAAAAATATTTAAAAATATGTTTTTCTAAGTTATCATTCATAATTATTTTTACTGCTTTATGAATTAATTAGGAATAGATTATAAAAATAGTTCATTGTTTATAGTGCGAAAGTTTTTACATCTAGCTATCCTTATATGCATTACTAATAAAAAATTCCCCTACTCTTACTAGAATCTCTGTAATTTTATCTTTCCCTAAAAGGATTAAAACAAACCGGCAAGCACATATATATTACTGTGTCAATTCTTATTAAAATTTTTTTTGTATTGAATATCATTTAAAGTGTACATTGAAAAAAATGTAGTAAAATTACTTATCCAATATAATTTTAAATTAAAAAGGCTTATTATTTTTTCCACAGAGTTTTTCAGTTTTGAAAAAAGTATAATCAGTTTTGAATTTTCTTTAAACTCATTACAAAGGTATCCTAATAATTTTGAATATAATACTTAATATTTCAGACTTTTTGCAACAGGTGACTAACTTTATTAATAAATGCATAAAATTTTAATCCACTTTGTTTTTTTAAAATAGATTAAGATATGCTTAACCTACTTATATTTCATTTTTTGAAGTATATGCTTTCAATAGTTGTAGATAAAACCTGAAAAATTCAGATAAATCTTTCTTATTGAAAAAAAATCTTAGTATCACTGCAAAAATAGGATCTATTGCTTTTGGAAAAGGGCACTCTATAAATAAATTAAATTATTAGTAAACTAATTGTACGTGTGGTTTCTGTTAAAATGATAAATAAGTTAAGTTATAAAGGTACTGAATGCAGGGAAGTTAATAGTTCTAATGAAAAAAATGTGATGTTTGTCAGTACTATGAAAGTAAAGGTATTTGGAAAATAAAAATAATATTAAACTGCTTAATACATTAATATTGTTAACTTAATATTATAAGCCAAGTCCTTACAGAAGTGGTCAATAAGAAGAGATCATTGAATATATGTGATGTATTTTGGTACAACTGAAATAAAATAATTTTGAGGTATTCTCAACTTCTGAAACTTTACTTGTTCCTGTTCCATTTTTATTTTGAATATGCTATTATTAAAGGTGAGAATAGATAAATTTCATTGAAGTTCCTTCCTTTAAAAATTTATTTTTTGCTACATTTTATTAATTTAGAAACTTTTCAACAATTTAAAAGAAATCAAAACATTTGGTTTTTCGAGTTAATACTGACACGCATGCGTTGTAATTCCTATTCAATAATTGATATTTTGATTTATAATTTATTTGAAAACAGAAAAAATGCCATTTATGCATTTAAATATGCATGGAAGGAAATTTTCCTTATGAAATGTCAATAAAAGATATTAAAGATTCTAAATTAACTAATTATTCAATTTCTTTAAAATTGGGGTTTTTAAAAACATTTAGTCGATTTAAAAAGTTGAGTTATATAAAAGTTGTCAAACAGGAAAAAAAACTTTCTACCCCTATAAAACAGCTTTTACAGTCAAAACTAAAAATGTGCAGAAAAACAGACATTATTGTTCAGATCTGATTGCTGGAAAGGAAAGATTACAACGGGAAATATATTAAGTTTTAATTATTTATTCTAAAACAATAAGGAATAATATATTACAAATGAAATAATTCACAATGCAAAAATATCAGTAAATTAAAAGTTACTTCAGAAGATAGATATTAGTGGTTTTCTACACTTTACGGTAAAGAACTTTGCGAACATACGCATTAAAATTTTATTACAAAAAACTTTATTTATATATTAATAAACAGAGAACTATGAAAAAAAATACATTTATCAGCATTTAAAAAATTTAAATTAATTTACTGCCTTTTTATTGTATTTTTACGAGATTAATATTTAAACATTTTTACGAGAATTTAAATAAAGATGAACCAAATTCATAAAAAGTGCTTATAAAATTATAATGATAGCGGTATTAATTTAGAATTTATTAAAAGCACATTTGTGAATAGTTCTCTGACATTAGGTGAATTATTTTTATTGAATATTCAATGAAAATATTTTTGCACTCTATACGGCATAAGTTTTGAAAATTAAAAATTTTTGTTATGCATCATGGAAAAAAATTACTAAAATATTACTCTTAGATTTAATAAAAAGAGATATTTTTAAATGTAATGTTTGAAAGAAGCAGGGCGGTTTAACTACAAAATTTAAAAACATAATAATTTTTAAATTTTTTTGAAATTTCATAATCCGAAATTTTAACAAGTTATACAAGCACTAACCATGCAGTTTTGTCCAAATAACAGTTGGCTCCGGTCGTCCTATTCCATTGCAATTCATCATAAGAGAATCACCACTGCTTGCATCTGTATCAGATGGTACTTTATTCCAAGATGGTGGAACTACAAACAAGAGTAATTATTATTCTTAAATATTACTTAAGAATACAAATTTTGGGAAGGAAAATCCAATAAAATATAGTAAAAATAATAATTAAAGAACAAAAATTAATTTTATTTAATCTTAGTACTTGTTAACTGAAGAAGTTTCAAAAAATTAGTTATAGATGATCCGAAAGATGTGAAATTAATTCAACATCATTTGAAACAACATCATTTATATAAACTCTTACGACTTTATATAATTTTAATCCTTTATAAAACAGAATGTTGAATGTTGCATGAATATTAAAACGTTCAAAAAATAAATAAAAACATGAATGAAATCCATTAAAAAAAATAAGGTATATATTTATATATATACATAGATTTAGAATAGCATTGTCATGAAAATAAATACAGCTAACTGAATATTAATATATATAATTTTTAAATCTTTTATTTTATCATCAATAAAAATATTTAAGATGTCGGTAAAAATATTCCAAGAGCAAAGTTTTTATTTAATATCTAAAACATGAGTAGGTTCTCCAAAAACAGAAATTCTACCGGTAATTTTTATCAATATCAAATTACTTCTTATATTCCTTAAAAAAATTCAAAAGAAAATGCAAATGGATATAAACCTTATTTAGGACTTTTAGTTGAACTAAAAAGTTTAATTTATTTCAATAATCAATATTTAATGCACAATTTAAGTAGATGGAATATTTTTCTCATAAATAATTATGTTTAAGATAGTTTCTTCCTATATGCAAAGTAATATGTTTTTTTTTCTTTCCAGAATTTTTAATTTTTACTATTTATTTGTAAAAAAAAGGCTTTCTAACAAATTTAATAATTAAAACTCAATAATGCTTAAATTTTACTTACCCATAACTTCTAACGATGTTGTAAAGCTGCCTGACATTCCTCTAGAATTAACGACACATGTATAATTTCCATTATCATCTGATTTCAAGGGATCAATTATAAGACTAGATATTAGAGAAAGTGTAGCTATATGAATGTTATGCCTTCCATTTCCAATTTCTTTACCATTTTTCAACCATTTGAATTCTATTTTTTCTCCTGTTAATGGTGAACATGTTACACTTGCTCTTTTACCAATAGCAGAATCAGATGGAAAAGAAAATGGTTGAATTTTTATTGAATTTCCCTCTGAAAATCAAAATTGTCAAAGTAACAACATATTATTTAGAATTATAAAACATATTATGAATTATAAAAATAATATGTGATTATTTCGAAACATTTCTATAGTTCTCTTAGAAAAATAATAAATAAATTTATTAAAATTTTTTAAAGAAGGATTCAGTTAATACAAATGCTTTTATTTTTACAACAGAAAATCCATTTTATTATTTATATAATAGGTTTCCTATTCTTTCTATTTTACCATACTAGTTTATACTTTGAAAAAATTTCGAGGGAAAACTTTTCATACTTTTTTAAATATAAAAAAACTACTATGTAGTTGAAGAGCTTATATACATTTCTTATGGATAATATTTAAACATCAAACATTCATTAAAAATATTAATTTTAATTGTACTTGGGTGTAATAAGAGCATTTCAAAAAGCATTAGTGCTTTCAACAAACTTAAAAACACAGCCTATTGAATGAAAACAATAACGACAAAAATGGTTTACATACATGTACACATTTCAAATACGAAAAATTAATACTATAATTTGATAAAATGATTTTGTAAAGGTTAAAAAGGTGATAAAACTTGGTAACTCTTACCTATGTTTTTCAATTGGAGAATCAGGGATAAGAAAAAATAAATGAAGATCTTTGAATGGTTCTTGTCCATTGTTATCATAGCGAAATGTATTTAATACGATACAATTTCAAAATTATAGGAATATAACCTAACACAAAGAGCAAAGAAACTGTAGATTAAAGACGCTATGTGAATACGCTTGTAGCTGTTCCGAGTCCTTTGAAAAATAAAGATTGCAATGGCGTTGAAATGATTGTATAAGTGTCATAAGTTCTACCAAATTGCACAGTAGCGCCATCAGTTTGTGATACGATGAACTAAAATGAGAAGATATTTTGATAAGAAACATATTTAACTCTCTCTCTCTAAGTATTATTACCGGAGTTCTCTTTCTTAATACATATACAAACAAAAATACTCCCGTGATAAAATCTTAATTAAAGATATATTAATCTAGAAAAATATATCATGTGTGATACATTAATTTTTAAGCTCTTATCTATTAAAAAGTAAATAAAATCACATTTAAATCACACAAAATTGTAGCAAATTTTATACCAGGACTCACGAGATATGATAGGAAAAAGATCACGTATTAAAAGAAATAATCTTTACGCAGAAAACACAGGACATGTTAGCAAAGCTATATTTCATTCTGTGCCGCAAGAATGAAATAAAGACGGTAAAATGTAGCATATTTAACATTAAAACTTTTATTAAATTCGCTCTTGAACTTGTGTGTATGATAAGAATTGTTTTTATACTTTTTAAAAATTTCTTATCGGACTATTCTGCATAAAATTGTATTTTATGAAAAAAAAATTTAACATTTATTCAGCGAATAATTCCATGCTTCCATAAGTACCAATATAAATGCATTTCTTTTATTTAGCACAATTTATTAAAAAGTACAAAAAAAATCCCCAAGAGTTTTTTAAAGAACTACAAAAATATTTTTTAATAAATTAGTCAAGCTCAAGGCACATTACGTTAGAATATAGCTGAATAACCTATTTTAGAACACTATTGTATATATACAAGACGTATATATATATAATAAAAACATAATAAAATTTATATAAAGTGTAAGAACACATGTATGGACAAATGAAACACAGTAAGAGCTTATGAACAATTCACAAGCTTATGAACAATTCAAAAGCTTGTGTTCCCAAAAAGGCTAAAGACGTTTTTATGCCATTTCTACCCACGTCGAGCAGTATAAAATTAAAAGAATATCAAAAAAAAAACTTTATTATTCATCACATCATCAAACATAAATTTTAAACTGGATTTGATATATAATATAATGTATCTTCCATATGAAGTACACTTTTTTGAAGTGCTGATCCATTACTAGAATAAATAACAATGGTAGGACAATCAACATGTGTATAATATAAATTAATTTTAAAAACTCAAAAAATCACCAATTAATTAAAAAGAAATTTTTATTTATAAAATTATGATTTTTGGAGAAGCATATACTTATAAAGTGTTCTGAAATATTTGACGAATTACAAATTCAAATAGGGTATGAAATACATTTTGTTCTAATGCGCATATTTAAACACTTTTTACTCAAATAAATATTTTTCTAAGAAAGTATTTTATCCCAGAAGGTTCTCGAAGTACAATGATATTGATATTTATGTATGAAATCTTATTAGCAATATTTGAATGCTACAGTACCAATACTGTAGTATATTTCTACCTTTGAAATTCGTAGTATGTTATGACAAATAACTTTATTAAATTTATAATCTCACATCTCATATTCTTTCTAATATAAATTTTCTGTATGCAAATATAACGTATAAAAGGCTTACATAATGCATCAAAATTGATTTTTGATACAATAAATAAATTTTTCATACTTTATGAATAAACTGGTAAGGATATTTAATTTTTACGGAATTTTAAACGCAAAAAAGGTTACTTTTATTTTAATATTTTGAAAATTTTATATGACATTAGCAAGAGAGAGCGAAATATAATTGTAATGTAACAAATAAGTCTGAAATAAATAATTATTATATTAAAATAAAAATATTCAAAGGTAACAACAACGTGAAAGAGAAAAGTTATATAAATATACTTAAAAAACAAACAGGAAATGTATTGAAAAAAATAGGAAACTTGTTCATGTCACTTATAAATCTGATGATGTTAATATAAATCCTTCGAAGCAGTTTGGAATAAAACTTCCTCAGTATACGACGAGTGTACGCGAAACATCTTTTTCAACCAAAGAAAAAATTTGAACTTAGGTTCTTAAAGGTATTTGCATTTACTTACATCACTGGTAAATGAAAACAAACTGTGATAACAACTAAATTAAAAGAGATATTTTCAGTATGATTAGGATTAAAGGAATAACAGCAGAATTTATTCCATATCAATATTTTGAAACAAGAACACCCATAAAGATATTTATCAATGCAATAAAAATATGCTTTAAAAAATGGGAGATAAATCGGATCGTAAGCGTTATTTTTAGATGAAGAATAGAAAAACATTATCAAAAATGAAAACGCAAATTAAATTTGGAAGCAAAAATGTACAGTAAAATACTTAAATGCGAAAACGTTTAAGACGAATTATTAGGAAACACGAAATAATACAACGGTCCCGACAAACTAATATGCGTTTTCATGCATTTTTTCTCTTAACACGAAACGAAAATCGCTTAATATGAAAAAGTGTCTCTTCTGGGAATGAACAAAACACGGAAAACTTCAGAGATTTAAGAGGGTTGTAAAATGAAAAAGAAATGGTTTCACATTATTTTTCTGTATTATTGGACTATCCTACTGTATCATCGGAAGAATTTGCTGCAGTAGATGATGATAATGTGTGTTCAACCCCAATTATGGCAGACGAAGATATTTCAGAGTTTGTTCAAATCTCAAAAAATATCATTGATACCATTGATTCCGACGGTGAAAAATGAAATGAATAATGCAGCTCTTGTTCCCCCATCATCGAAAAGAGGAACACCATGAAAAGTATGCGCACTTATTTAGACGCACATTTCAATGGTGAAATGAATATTAAAATGGACATCAAACAATTTGATGCTAAAAATGACAATTCAAAGAAAAATATCAGATAATTTCCCCAAAACTCAAGAAATGTTTTGTTTTTAAAAATAACTTGAAAATTTTGTATTAAACTTCATTAAGTTCTTTCGAATGTTTTTGTTTCATTGATTTTTTTATTCATGCATATTACATAACTACATAAATAAAATGTACTCTGATAAACTTAATTTTGCTGAATATATGTTTTTTGTGTGCCATATCTTTTAACATGGAAAAACATTTCAGTCCCCCTCAGTTTCACGTTAAACGATTTTCACTGTATTTAGGAAATATCAGAAACTTTGAAATAATAGTATATTCAAAATGTTTCATGAACTGTTTGAAAGTAAATGCCTTTTTATCCAATTCATGAAAATGTTAATTCCGATCAACTACATATTTATTGCATTCCCTAATTTCCATATTTATTTTTGAATTTTGAGCATGAGTTTTATAAAATTACAGTGACATAACGTTCATCAATATCTAACAACAGTAAAATTTACTGATTTACATAAAAAAATTCAATAAAATTTATTCAAAAAGAAGTGTCCAAATAATTTTGAATATTTCACTGCTTGACATTGTAATAATTTAATGAAAAGCACTTAAGAGAGGAATTCATATCTTAAAGTGTGTGAATAAAAGGAAAAAAAGTTCTAATATTTTGTAATTATAATGGTTACTTCATTATAAAGCTTCAACAAGTTGCATTATTAGAAGTTGATTAAATCCATACCAATAACTCTAATTACGATGACTTTAGTCAGAGAAGATCCTATTCCATTAGATACATTACATTTGTACATCCCTTCATCATCTTTATCAATAGAAGATATATGAAAGCTTCCATTTGGAGAAATAGTTGATGAAGATAAACTTGATAAGGATATATATTCTTCACTTTCTCCTAAATATAAAATAAGCATGCATTAAAGCTAATTTGTAAACAAAAACCATTATTCCATTCAACATTGAAAAATATACAATGAAAATTATTCAAATAATTAAAAAGATATCACATAGGAACGAACATAAGTTATTAGGAATGAGATGATAATGCAATTTATTTCAGGTATATACTTATGTATATATTTACACACATTTCCCCTCTAATTAAAATTATTTATTATCGATTTAATAATTTAGATAAATAGTAAAAAATATATAGTTAACTTGACATCGAAATAAAGTCTTAAAGTTTATTGAAAAGATATTTATTTTTCTTTTGTAAGAGAAAATCAAAAAGGCCCTACGTTTTTAGATTTTATTAAACTAATTTATTACTATTTGGTCGTAAATATAAAATAAAAAATAATCAAGTAAATTCTTGAAGATTTCATTTGCTTTATTAGATATTATGCTTTATTTCTCATTTTACAGAATAATTAATTGTTTTTATGTGTTATTCTAATTACAGCAAAAACACATTTGCTCAAAACTATCAACAAGAAAATCTTTAAATAACTCAACAAGAACTTGTAAAACTCTTAGAAATAACATTAAAATATGCCTGTTAAGCACTATTTTTATAGAATAATACATACTAAAGAAAATTTAGTGATGTTTTCTTTTCATTTGATATGTTTTTAAAATTTTCCTCTTTTAAAAATTTAAAAAAAATTCTTTATTACTAAATTATAAGTAATGTTTCAGATTTGAACAAAATAACTTCAATCTTGTGTAACGATATCTTATCACTTACATAAAATTAGGTATTTTTTCATTACGTCACAATACATAAATACAGTATAATTTTCATTATTTGACTCACAAAAATGTTGAAAGAAAATGTGCTACAGCTTAATGTTATTTATTATGTATTATAATTCTAATCCATGTTTCAAAGTCCTTTAATTTTTTTGATAGACCACTATGTTTCCACAATTTAAAATACAATTACCTTGCGTTCTTGACCAAGAAATTGTTGGTTTTGGTATAGCCAGTCCAAGACAATTCAGTGTAACAGAATCTCCGCTTAAAGCATCTATATCATTGGGAACGTGACTCCAAGAGGGAGGTACTAAGGAATTAAATTCAAAATACTTGAAAATAAATTGAAAATAAGATCATATTTTCATTTATTGCCCATAAGAAATTAACTCAATTTAATTATTTTTAACATTTTATACTATTTTAAACCTATATTCTGATTTGAGACTAATTTTTCGGATGTTTTTTCATACATTTTAGGTAGAAAAAAATCATAAGGAAAAAAGTATAAAATCTAAAAATATTGAGAGAGCAGAATTTCATAGATTTAAAACTTAATACCCAAACTTAAATAGTCGATTTATAATCTATAATAGGATTATATAAATATTATTATCCATAATAATTAAATTTAATTTTTTCCTATGATTTTTAATTTGCTTACATCCAGAATTTTATTTTTTTAAAAAGAAAAGAAGCAAATAAATAAACAAAAATTAACTTGAAACTCCATAAAATATATTTATTAGTAATTATAAATTATACAATAAATATAAATTTTCTACGAAAAAATTTTGAAAGCCAAAAATGATCAAAATAGGGAAAGTAAATAAATTTAATTGAAGAATTTCCAAAAAGGTTCATTTTTACATAATTAACAATATACATAAACATATCTTATATACTAATACTAAAATTACACATGATAACATCATCATTATTGGTCTTTTGTCTCATTGTATCTAATATTTATTTATAATTACTATAAAAATATACAGTAATAAAAAGCAAGCAATAGAATAATATAAGTAAGTTCAATAGTTACGTGCATCTAATAATATAAACAAAATTTCTTAATGGACATTGTATAATATATTAATTCGAACCGTTTATTTATGAATGTTTTTAAAATTGAGGAAATTTTTTGCTCAATCACGCGATTCATATTAAAAAACTTGCTATGATCAAAGGCGAATCAATAAGGTATTTAGGAAATTAATTACACCATTAAATTATTTCAAACAAAATTTTTATAAATACTGTGAAAAAAATTAGCTTTATAAAATGTTAAAATTTTTAATTTTCGGCAAAATCCTCCGTGGTAATTATATCCATAATTCTAAGAATATTTTATATACTATTATGTGAAAAAAGTCGGTTGAACTTACTTAAGACTTCTAATACAGTAGTGTAACTTGCAGTCATGCTTCTAGAATTTGCCATACATGTATAGTTTCCTGAGTCATCTTCAGTAAGAGGGTCAATGACTAATGTAGAAAGATCCGAAAAGGATCTGATATCAATATTCATTCCTTTCATTAATTCCTTTCCATTTTTAAACCAGTTAAAAGACATTTTCTCACCAACTGTTGGTGTGCAAGTCACACTTGCTCTTTTTCCAATAATGGATTTAGATGGAAAGAAAAAGGGTTGAATTTGCAATGCATTATCACTAAAAACTGCAAGTAAAAAGATGTAATGTTAGTTCAGCGAAAAAGTCGAGAGTTTTATTAAATAGTGACATTTTTATTTTAATAAGTAGGAAATTTGCCAAGAAAAATATTATGTAAAAATTTAATTATAATATAATTTTTCCTTAAAAAAAATAAGCATCATCACATTTTATTTCTAAATTTTTAAAAACTATTGTATTTGAGTATTAAACTTTATAAATATAATGTATTTCAAGTCATTGAAATGACACAAAATTCAAGCATTAACATTGTTTGAAATCTAATTTTGTTTTGGTACTTAAATATTTTTTAAAATGAATTTAAAATAATGTATGAATTTAATGAAAATATTTATTAAAATCATGTATTATTTTATTCTTGATACATGTTTAACCACTAATGAATATAGGTGTTAATAACTATAAACTTCATTAAAATTCATATTTTATTAAAAAAGTTATCTATAAATAACATAAAACTATATAAAATTCTATTATAAGATATATAAAAATAGGAACTTATACAACCGAGTATTTTGAAAACAGTTAAAACAAAATACACGATGCAATAAATTATTTGTGAAAGATTACAAACATTATTTTTTCTCTAATTTATTTATAAAAATGTCACACATGCTTCAAAATTTAATAATGCAAAGAATATTTAAAGAAAACTTACCTGAAATAAATTCCAATGACAGAAAAATAGCAGCAGATAGTATGCTTATTTTTTCCATAGAGAGATGAGGTAAAGGTCTGTCTACCAAACAACTGTATTAATTGTTATTCTATTAGGTTTTGCTTGACAGCAACAATTTTTTTTCTCGGAAAAAATGTTGCAAGGAAACAAGAGAGTCAACTGTTAAAGAACTAGAAGCATGGGATTTATGTTGGTGTTTCTAAACTTGATACACCATAAGTAATATAATGGCGTTATAAGAAAACATCTAAAACCACGAAGCGAAATGCAAAACTGAATAGCAGCGCCCTCGTTCTTTAAAATCAGGAACTAAAATATTTTTACTTAAAGATAAGATTAAATCATTAATTATATATAAACGATGTTATTATTTCGAAAACAGTTGAAATATATATGTTATGGTGAAAATATAAAACAAATTATCTAAAAACCCCCGAAGTTCAAATTAATATTCTAGTATGCACTAAGAGCAAATATACCAATTTGCTTACTGCTATGCACAGTTAATACTAAATACTTTGTTGATTTCAAATAACATAAGACACATATATATGTTATCATAAAAACAGCAAAAATATGTGAAATATATTATTGAAAAAATAAATAAAAACAACAATCAGAATGATAATATAGACAAGACACTCTTAAAAAGAGACAAGATAATACATATTAGTCGTTGACTAATAAGTCTTTTTATTTTACGTTCAACATGCTTCAAATTTGTTCATTAGACCTGATTATCCAAAAAATATATGGGTATATATTATTAATTATTTAGTAATGATATGTTTCTTTTTGACTAAATATTTTTATAAAAAATAAGCTGAGCCCTCTGTTTTCATGAAAGATTCGAAGGAACATAGAAGAATAAAAAGCCCGAAAAAAATTATGGTTTTACGCATATTCACAATGAAGATGAATAAAATTACCTGATGGAGAAGTTATTCTGATATTTTATTCGAAGATAAACACAGCTTCAAGAGGATTTAGTGTTCGATATAACGTTATTCAAAAACAAAACACTCAGAAGTTGTTGATTATAAGAAAATTGAGGAAATTCACTGATATTTATTTGATAAATTGGATGTTTTATAATCGGATTTCTTTGTTTGGCTAAAAACAAGTAAGCATGCAGAAAATCGGTGCATATAAGCAATAGCTTTATTGCATATAGATAAAAAAATTCTTGACAAAAATAGTTTTTATTCAAAAAAAAGCAACAGGCTTAGTATGCATTCAAAATAAAACTATTTTAAACACGATAATTTCCGTAAAAGATAACAGAACTTGAAAAATTATTTTTAACCATTTTTTAAAAATGGACAAAGTCTTTTATTAAAAATAGCGTATCTGAATAAAAAAACTATATTTGTAGTTTCTTTTTACGCATTTTTGCGTACATTAAATTCTTTTGAAGTTCACTAAAAATAATTATAACTTAAAAAATTAAGTATAAACTACCTTGTAAATGTTAATAAATTCTCATAGACAAAACTCAGAAGCAATTTTGTTAAACGTTCATATCACAGTACCTGAAAACTTTATTTATATATTTATACAATTTATTTCGCTTAAATAATCCTTTCAAGATTTAAATATAGGGAAACTGAAAATATTTTACAATACACAGAAAAAAAATAAAAACTTTATTTCTATTGTAAATAGAAATAAAAAGGGAGAATTGAAAAATAGTCCTTCATCGGGAATATCCAGAAATTTCCCGAACACTCAACGATTGTCTATGAATAACTGAATGATAATTAAATCATAACACATAAAACATAAGGAGTAATGACATGATATATATTTTATTGACCCCACTTATATTGATTTTTCAATGATTATACAAATTTTTAGCGACATTTATTAAGTCAAACTACTTCTCAAAGTGAATAATATTTTAGAAAAACATCATATAAAATGTAAAATAGTTTTATCCACACAGCATTAAGTTCCATAAATCTTTGTGAATCCCTCATATACATATACGCCAAAAGATAAGGAATAAAATCATACATTCATCTAAAAAAATCAATTAAAATACATTTTTCCAGAAGAAAGTGTGACCATCGAAATATTATCGTTTGAAATTTTTATGTTTTCCTTGTGATGAAATTTCAGGAAAAGAAATACGTGTATTTGAAATAAGAAAGTTATAACACTTATTAAATACACTGTAAAATATAAAGAAAATACTAATTTGTAAAATAAGTCATTAATAACATTTTATAAAAGAGAGAAAAATTTGACATTCTATGTCTTAACTTTTTTTTCAAGCCATCGTTGCGTATGCTACAACACTTTTTTTCATTTATTCAGCATTTTATACACTATATAACCTATTTAATATTGCTTGTTATATGTGCTTTACCAATTCCTCAATACATGGAAAACCGATATATTTATGCAGACTTCAAAAAAAAAAAATCGTACACACACCGACAAACTTAAAAAAAAAAACAGAGATGAAATTTTTATTTTCTTTATTATACGAAAAAGCACAGATATTTAATTGCATTTAATGCATAAAAATACTCTTATAAGTTATATGAAAGGTAGCCTACTATATAAATAGATAAAAATTTCTTTTAAATATGTATTCAAGCATAGTGTTGATGAAAATCTCTTGGTTTAAGTTAATAGAGACACAGATTCACGCAATAATATTTACGTGTTCAGTTACATTTGTTAAGCATTGATGATATAAAAATATATAACTTTACATCTTATTTCAAAGAAAAAATCATGAAAAAAAATGTCTAGAAAATTATATTTATTAAAAGAAAATTCCATCCGTTTTTACAATATGATATATATTTTACATACCTATGACCCGAACAATTACCGACTTCAAAAGAGATGTTCCTATACCATTTGAAATATTGCATTTGTATAAACCTTCATCTTTTTTATCAATAGAATCAAAATACAGACTTCCATTCAGTAGAATGCTGGGATTATTTGAATTCGAAATAGGAGTGAAGTCTGCATTTTCCCCTGTAATAATAACAAAAAATATTTATGTGATATATTTCGTCACAGTACTTTAGCAAGAGATAACGGATTATGGTTTAGAGCCCACATTTTTAGATATCCTAACATTTAGATGTCGTAGGAAAATCGTGACTTATTTTGTCTACGAAACTGATTACTTTATTTCTTAAAGTGCGAACTAATCACAAGAAATATTCTATTCACATGAATCATATTAAAAAAAATCTGATATTAATGACTCTTAGATGATGTGAATAATTTACTCTGGGAATGAAATATATAATTATTAATCTTCAATTTGTCTTGTAAAAATTTTGGTTATTATTAATCCCAGCAGAAAAGAACCAATAAAGGACTGTCTTAAAAGTGAGAGAAAAAGAGACAAACAATTTTTTTTTTCGAAATTCGTAGAACAAAAACCAAAGAGGTAATTTTTATTTTTAAAAACTAGAAAATCGATAGAACTGAAGAAAGTCAAATTTATCTTATAATAAAGTTTTAAAAACGAAGCATGATAGAGAGAGAGAGATATTTTTTTAATAATAAATACAAAAATATATACAAATAACTTATTTTTGAGTTTCTGGAATATTGAAAATGCTGTATTGTATCACTTCTGGTTTAATTTCGATAGTTCATTTGCAATATATTTTTTTTGGACTTCACACGGTTTATTTACGAAGAAAACTGTTTATTACATTGTTTATTCACTTTGTTTATTCTCAGAAAGACCATTCATTTAGATGATTTAATTTTTTCCATCAATATTTACGTTCAAGATAAATATATTCAGACTTAAATTTCATATTAAAAATAAACTAATTCTATGATTTCAGTTGGAAAAAAATCGATTTAATTCTCTTAAAAAGGAGAAAAAATGGTAACATAGTTATTATTATATTGTCATTTCAAAAAAATTATTAGTGATTGTAAATTAATATGTCTAAAAATATTACAGTTTGTAGTTTTTCAAAGAAAATTAATCGCTTAAAAACCTGTCTGTGAAAGCAGCCCAAAAGTTTTTGCTAAATTAGTATGTAAATTATTCGAACGTTGTACAAGTTATTGCTTGAGATAATACAAGTTTGCTTAAGTTCGAGAAATATTTGCAGAATCTATAGAAACTAATAGTGAGTTGTGATTTTCATTGCTGAAGTAAATCAGATTGTTATAATCTTGCAATAGTAATATATTATCTATAAATATGTAAAAGACTATTAATATGCAATTGTTTAAGAATTTGATTTAATTCTTATTGATTTATAAACTGAAAAAGTTAAATAACTTGTGTAAGACTTGTTACAGAATTTAGAAAAACGACTCTTTAAACTTTTATACACTACGTGTGAGAACCATCAATTTGCCAATAAAGCGCAATTTTCTTAAAAAGATTTACCTTGAGCTTTCAGCCAGGTAATTGAGGGTTTCGGTGTTCCGGAACCTTTACATTGTAAAGTTACAGGATCACCATTAAGAGCATCTATATCAGTTGGTATGTAACTCCATGATGGTGGAACTAAAAATTATAGATACTCAATAAAAATCTCTACTAAATATTACTATGCTACCGATTTGAAATTTATAAAATTAAATTAAAAAGCAATAATTAACGATCAGGATTTCCTAAAACGGATATTTAAAGAATGTAATGGATATTAACAATATAACTATTAGAACAGATTTATGTCAAAAAGGAGAATATATAAACATACTACGTATAACTAAAAAAATTAATTAAGTTACATATAAAAATTGTGTATGATAATTTTAAAATTTTTGCAAATTTAAAAAAATGAAGACCAATTTCACATACAGACTATACCATATTTCCCTCATTTGTAAATTTTAATTTACTATGAAAAATAATTATTATTATAAAAAACTAAATAAATTTTTGTTAATGATAAAATATCAAATAATCAATGTACATAAACATACCAAGGACTTCTAAGGTGGTCGTGTAACTCGCTGTCATACCTCTAGAATTGATAACACACGTATAATTACCGGTATCCTCTTCAGTTAGAGGATCTATAACAAGATTAGAAAGGTCAGAAAAAGATCTAATGTCAATGTTTATTCCTTTGGATAATTCTTTCCCATTTCGAAACCATTTAAATTCCATTTTCTCGCCAGCTGATGGAGTGCAAGTTGCACTCACACGTCTTCCTATTACAGATTCAGCAGGGAAGTTGAATGGCTGAATTATTAACGTAGCCTGACCTATTGTAAAAATATAAGTTATTGTAAAAACTGAACTTAACAACTTCTGAAATTTAATTAACAACAATTTTTTAGTAGCAAGTTATATAAATATTTACTAAGTTATAGGATGAATATCCATTTCCAATTTGAAACAAAAATATTGGAGAATATGCTAATATTCTCCACTTTAAATATAAATTTAAGCTCACCGTTAAATTTTATTGCTTCAATTAGAAATTCATTACTTCTAAAGATTCATTTCTAAGGAATTGTAGCTAAAAAGTCATTTAGTAAAATATTTTCGGAATAAAAAATTCACTGTTTCACTAGAAAAAATCTTATTAAACTGCAAATTTTTTTACTTTTACGCCTTAATTAATGAATTCCTTTAAACGTAATATATCTGTGAAGTATTGCTATTTTAATGCATGTGACTCAAAGCGTTGATGAATCATATTTAAACAGTTTCTATGTGATTCGTTATAGAATATTAGAATAATGCTTAAGAGTAAACACCATGGCAATGAAATCTATTTTTTAAATTCATTATGACATGACATTTTGCATAGTTAGTTATAAATAATGAAACATGACTTAAAACACATGGCAGTTTGAAGACTAAATAAAACTTTTAATTAACTGAAAAGCACTAATACTGATCAAGTTTTTTAAAGCTCACTAACAGTACTATCCATAAAAGTCTGTTAACATTGTAACTCGTAACTTTAAATTATAAATTATTTAGAAGACATTTTAACGTATATGTATTGTTTACAAGTGGCAGAGAAAATTTATTAATAGCATTCAAATTGTGATAAATAATTAATTATTGGAGAAATTTCTAAACTTAGAATCGATAATATTTTGAATTTTAAATAATTGATTGCATTACGTGAAGTGTTTTAAAAAACTATTGATAAAATATTTACAACTGTTTTTGATTAGATAAGAACTATCTTTTTTATAACATATATCCCCAAAAGACAAAAAATACGAAATATCACAGAAAAGAAAGACTTAGAAATATGTACAGATTTAATAAGTTTTTGTTCACTTACCGCAAGTTGTATTCTGTAGAATGAGCATCAAGATGTAGTGGATGAAAGTTCTGCACAGGAAAAGTTTTCGTACCATTTTTTCCTTTGAATTAATGCACACAGAAATAAAAAAAATTTCTTACGGTATCATAAAAAAAATGCTATCGAAATGAGAATTAACCAGACGTTTCGTAAATGTAGTAGAGTTTAACCGTGATATAAATGCTTAAATACACTCAATGCTTTCATATATAATGGCGTTTATAAAACAGCAGGATGAAACTCTAAATGCATACTAGCGCCCTCACTATTTCATTTTGCAAACTAAAATTCGTTTTTTTAAAAAAAAATGTTTCTTTTATTATTTAATAAATACCTTGTGTGGGTTATTTTAAAATACAAAATACTTTCTCTACATATGCATTAAAAAGAGTACAAAGTGTTTATCACACACACGTTATAAAAAGCAGCATATAATATATATACGGAGAAGCATATAATATATATACGGAGCACACACATACAAATGGCAAAATCTAGAATTATACTACTACAATAACAATAAATACAAATCAAACATTTCTTTTATTTCTTTGAATAATGTGCTGTATATTTTTAGACATACACCACCGATGATATTTCATTAAAAGTGTATTACTTATTATGTGTGCAAATTGATGCACTGAAGTTATTTCCAAAATACGCTTAAGCATTGTAATTCACGCGTAAAAATAATTACATATTGAAATCTGCAAATAAAAAAGATATTGATAATAAATTAGAGTTTTGTATTACTTGAATACTTTGTATTATTTAATATTCTTTATCCTGTGTTTTTCTGAAAGAAATTTATTTAAACATATTAAGCTTATGATTGCTTGAAAAAAGATCGTCAAAAAAAACTCTTAGAGCTTCTCTTTCTATTCGTAAAAAACAAAATATAATTGTTTCTTTAATCTTGTTCAGATATCAATGTTCGAGGGGATTCTTGCTTACCAATATAACTTACCAAAGTGTAGTGACATATCTGCTTTGTCCGCGACCATAGTAAACATATAAATATATTTTCTTAATTAAAATAAAATAAGATTAATAGAGATAAAATGTAGTTCCTCGATCCCCCCGTCAAAAAATTAAATACTTATAATCTAGATCATATTAATTAAGTTAATCAAAGTATTAGAATGTTTGAACATAGTTAGAACGGAATCCTCTTGTTAAAATATTCTGAAATTTAATATGAAACGAAGATTTGTTTTACACCAATGTAATACAATAAATTCTGTTAGTAAATTATGTAAATAAAAAGACATTTATTTACAAATGTATTTATAAAAAGCTATTTAAAAATAACTTAGATAATTTTATGTAGACTTTCACTAAAAAATGAATAAAAAATGTGTGGATAAAAATGGTTAACGGTAAATGACTTTTCCATTCAAACTTCACCCCTTTTTTATACTTACAATTTTTTTCATCACAGTACATCATTCAGTGAACACACATTACAGCATAAAGAATAAAATAAAAAGAAACATTTCCAGGATTAAAATGAATAAAATGTTCATCATCATTAAGTATTAACATAAATTGGTTATTTAATTATCATTTTCAATGCTGCGTATATATCATATTAATTCATCTTAAATTGAGAATTCATAATTTGTGTTTTTCTCTTCATGCCCCCCATGAAGTCAACAAACAACAGCTTTAATTTCAAATATATACTTTTCTCATACACACCTATAACTCTGATAATAACAGATTTCACAAGAGGGGTTCCTATTCCATTAGAAATATTACATTTATACATTCCTTCGTCTTCTTTTGAGATATCATTTAATATCATGCTTCCGTTAGCTTGTACATGGTTCGTTACTGGAAAGAAATCTGGATTTATTCCTGTAAAAAAAAAGTTTTTTATAAATATATTTTTGATTCAAAAATTATTTCTAATGTTTATGATTGATGCGATTGCATTATATAAGTTTCTAATATATTTACATTATAAACTTTTTCTTTTTTTCATATATATATATATATTTAAGTAGTAACCATAACAAAATTAAGCAACCTCTAAACTACTAAAAATAATCTAATTTAACTAAGCAATTAATTGTTTCAAAAATTGGTTAGTGATTTAATATTCTGAAGGGAAATTATAAATGGGAAGGAAAAAGGGAAAGGTCGTCAAAAACCTTAAATAGCATGCAATCCCATTTTCACGCAATTCGCTATTTTTATCTCCAAAAACAAAAGTATTAGGAAAAATAATATAATACATATCAATATAAATTATGGACTTTCACAATTCGTCGTAAATAATTAACTGATAAAAATGAATTTATTCACCTAGTATAATACTGTAATATTTTAACAAGACATTCTCTCATTTTAAATATTTTTACCCTAATTGAATAAATTTCTGAGGAAGATTTCTTTCTATAAAACAATCCAATCAATGTATAGTTAACGTATAAGGAAATTAAATAAATGTGTTTTAAAAAAATTTACTTAAAGAATAATGTATGTTTTATGAAAATACCCATTCCGATTTGGGGAATGTGTAAACAACGAATTCTTGAAGTAATAATTTATAAAAGAGAACTTTAAGTACTCAGAAGTGTTGCAACAAAGGATTCTGAATGACACAAATACTTAATGGTTACAAATGAATAACCAAATATAAATATTAATAACGAAAGCCAACAATATGCGAAACATAAGATCAATAATTCGCTAGAGAAAGCAAATTAATTTGTCGAAATTATAGTACAAATATAGTTGAAATAATAAAAGGTATGCCTGACATTATGTTGGATGTTTTCAAATAATTTTTAATTGCATAAAAATAATATATTAATAAATATCTTAATAACTGATAGTTAATTACCAATTTTTTTATGTAATATTAATAAATACCACACCTTCACGATTACTTTCACTGCTTTTCCCTCAAACACACAATAATAAAAATTCCTCTAACAAGATATTTGACAGTCAATTTTTTCAAATAATATTTGTTGCTTAAACTTTAATTTTATAATTTTTTCGCAATATGAAAGATGTGCAGAGGTATATGATAAGTGATTACATTATATAACTTTGAATTCTGGCTAAATATTTATATCTTAAAAAAGAATTCTTTACAAAGCAACTTTAATACATATATTAACAAAGAGATATCTAAGGTCAGATTTGTCCGAGTTAAAACATTTTTTTTATAAAACAGACCTGGAAAACTATTGAAAAACTTAGAAGATGTATTTACCTATAGTTCGATGCCATTGAACTACAGGTTGTGGTTGTCCAGATCCTTGGCAGTTTAAAATAACATTATCACCACTAACAGCATCTATGTCAGTAGGCATGATTTTCCAAGCAGGAGGCACTTTAACAGAAACAAAATTTGATTATTGAAAACAAATTTGAAGACAAAGTTTTGATACATTTAGTTTAATTTTGATTTTGAAATAAATACCAAGATTAACTAAAAGATTGGAATTTAAACAAAGTATTAAATTAGTTCAAGAAGAATATACTTGTAGCTTACAATAACTTTAATTGAATGTTATAAAATCTATTAATTGTAATGGATCTGGTATTTTTCTGTTGTTACAGCGTTTTGGTCTAATTCAAAAGTAAAAGATATTAAAAAGTAAGTAATGCGCTACTTTGGAGCACTTAATGAAAATCAAAGCGTATCTGATGCATTACAAATGTGTTTAAATAAATATGAATTAATTTTTTTCCTTAATAACTATTATTGTACGTAACAATAAGTCAAAATTTTTGAACCCTTTAATCAAATATTGAACTAAAAATATTTATTATACTTAATTTAAAAATTAATAAGCTCTTTATTTATACTCTCTAAATGTTTAAATTGTCAACATAATATTATAAACTGAAAAACAAATGAAAAAGACTGAATATTTACCTAAAACATCTAGTGTTGTTGTATAACTTGAAGTTATGCCTCTAGAAGAGACAACACATGTATAATTACCGCTGTCATCTTCAGTCAAAGGATCAATAACTAAAGTAGAAAGATCAGGATATGATCTAACATTGACGTTATTGTGTTTAGCGATGTCTTTTCCGTTCTTGATCCACCTAAAGTCCACCTTTTCACCAGTAGATGTGGCACAAGTAGCAAATGATCTCTTTCCAAGAACTGAGGTCGGGAAGGAAAAAGGGAGAATTTTCAGAGAACTCTGACCTGAAAAGATCCAAATAACTGTATTTTCGAAAACTTAAAATTCATTTTTAATTTTTAAGTTTCATCATGTAGTGACTCAATTCTAAAATGATTTTCTAAAAATATGTTTCCATTCTGAAATGTGTTTATGTTTGTATAAATTTTAATATTAGTCTAAATTTTTCCTCTCACATGAATATATTTTAGTTCAAAAATAAATATAGAAACTTTTAAGAAATTATGTTATTTTTTAAAAATATTCATAAACGCTCAAACTTAATGCTTAAAGTAATGCATTGTTAACTAACATTAGTAAGGACATAAATGTCCTTCATTTTTCAAGTGAGGTTTATTTCAACTCTACAATTACAAATTATACAAACAGAACTAATGTTAAAGTTATTTAGAATGGAACATATTGCATTAGAATAGTTTTTACTATTTATTTTCTTATGAGCCCTAATTTCCCACATTTCCTAATCAGTGTGTTGAAATTTATGTGAATTAAGTACTTTGTGCCTGAATATTTTGATAATCACTTTAAATTCAAAGTATTTTTATTTTCAAGAAAATAAATGGAATGTGAACAGATTATTTAAATATTTTTGTAATTTCAATACATCAATTACAAAATGTAAACACATTTTAAAAATCCATTTAGTTTATGTTTCTATAGCATAATTTTGTTAACATGGTGTATTATTTAGAATTTTGATTCAGCGTTTTATTATAACTATTTTTTGCTGATCTACGTATGTACAGATAAAGCAATAAAACTATCATTTAAAATAATCATGAAACTCAGCTCATAATGTGAAATAATAAAACTCATAACTGAAAACTTTATCAGCATTATTAAATATTTCACTATTTTTTGTGGCTACAAATGTTATTTTTCAATAATTTAATAATATACATTTATCAAACCAAGACAAAGTAGCTATGATGTATTTACAACATATTTGTTTTCAGGGAAGAATGAAGACCTCTTGAAATTGATACTCTATCTGCTTGAGTTTTAAGTAAAAGTTGGTAGACTTATAGAACATCTATTTTACATTCGCCATTCTAAAAATATTACACTCTTAGCTTCGATAATAATTACTTAGGGGATATACAACTAAGAACTGATGACAAATAAAGTATTATAAAATAATGAACCTAATCTTTTGAATGAATCTAGATAGTTAACATTTCTTCTTCGTTAAGTTGTTATTATAAACTAATATGTATAATTACTTTATTTTACCAAAAAATCTTGCCTCATAAAAATCAAGAGATTGAATAATGTTTTATAAAACATGTTACATAACACGATTAAAATAACAATAACGAAAATAAATATATTACTAAAGAACTATTATTTAATTATAAGAAATAAAATGAAGGATTATAGATTCTTACCTGTCACTTCTCCAATATTTATAAAGTATAACCCAGTAGTGATGAGGATTGCAAGCCATACATTGAACATCATGATTGATCTTCTAAAATATTCACTCATGAAACAAATATGACGTAATAAACTTATAATATTACCGCATTATTTTTCGAAGTATACCATGCATTACTGCAATATTGAAATAACAATCGAGTACCGTCTATTTAATGGCGTACACTCATAGCGTATAAGCAGAAAATGAAAAATTTCATACACTAGCGCCATCATCATTTAGTTTTTTGAACTACTCCAACAAACCTTATAATAAATCGAAATTTCCAAAGTATTTTTCTTTCAATACAAACAACAATATTATTTTTATCTTAAACAGCAGAGAATTTCTTTTGTTGAAGTAAGAAAATGCTCTATCATAAAAAAATTTGGAAATATTTTTAAATATTTACAACATGGATTCAAGTTGAAACAAATATTATTAGGAAATACTAAGAGTTATTGGAAACGAAATAAGTTTTGTAGTTATTTTTAGTACAGTAATGTTAGTCATTATTATAATGAAAAGGTAAAAAAAAAACACAAATTCAGATGTACTTAATGAATGTACAGTTATCCTACATTATACAGTTTTCCCACCGCATAGCGTTTCACGCGATATCTGCATTATGCTGTATATAAACCAAAAACATACTGTTTTTCGAAATGACTTAATAAACTGCAACTAGTACTTCAAAAGTAGAAATAGCTTGAAGTACTATTTAAAAATCTCCACTAATAAGCTAATGTGTAACACACACGCGTAACACATGAGTACTCACATCTGAAAGAATATAAATGAGAAATTATATACGAGTTTATTAATACACATATTACATTAGTATATTTTCAATACGAATATACCATTGTCACACTTTATTTGTATAACACAAACACTTTATTATTTAAAACGACATGCCTTAAGTTTATTGCTGTATAGTCACGGAATTATAAGAATTAAATTCAAATGTATATTAGAGTATGTGCTAAATTTTAGGATTTTTACCATGCTTGTCCCTGAATAACTTTAGTTCGTTTCTTAATAAAAAATTTAATTTTCAGTTGATATTTACCAGTTAACTTGATATTTAGAAATCCATTTTGGTGTTTTTTCTATAAAACTGTTAAAATCAAAGCAGATAAATAGATATCAGTTAAAAATATTTTATTAAATACCACATTGAGCAGTTATACTTGCAACAAAGACGCTATTTCTTACACATAGAACAAATTCTAAGCTACATATATATTTCAGATTCTATGGTAACAGTAAAAGCGTTCCATGGTAATACTTTCTGCCTACGATGCATATAATTTATATTGTAAAATACACTGGGTAATTATGATTAATATGAAATATATAATTTCAAATTATAGTGTTAATATCATATTACAATATATGCATGATATATTGTGTGTCTCACGTAATAATGACAACATTTTATATTTCTCCAGATATATAAATTTTTTCATACTGCATAATTTTTCAAAACGAAAACTAATACTAAAAAACGTTTGTTATTATTCTTAGTACAAAATGTACACAATAAAAGACATAATATACTATTAACAAAATCGTTTAATATCAAATAAACAATTCTGTGAAAAACGTTGAATTTACTCCCTTCTAAGCAAATTGGAAATATTTGAATAAAAATAACATTCGGTATTTTTTAGAAAAAGCTTTGATTTTTCCAGGCGTAACGAACAAAGGATGAATTTTAATTAGACAAGAATTGATAAATATGAACTCTTCACTTTAAACTTTTCCGCATAGATATGTAAAAGTTATTTTGTATTCAAACTCTCAGAAAATATGCATTCCCCTTAATTATAACTATAAATTTTGCAATTCTTTGTAAATGAATTATTTGTAATATGGTATCAGCCGCAAAAATGAGTTTACAACTTGATATGAGAAACATTTTTGTAAACTGCTGTTTAACTTAAGCGAGAATGATACGATTGTCGAGAAGTCAATAAATTCACTAAACAACAGCATTGAGTATATGTGATTTGATATTGCTAGAGTAGAGAATATTTTAAGATTTTATACTCGTTTCCAATAATCAAATAGCCGAGTGGTCATGGTCGCGAATTCGTGGATTTCCGAGTCATGAGTTCCAGCCCTAGTGCCTCTCAAGGTTCGACATTTAGAAGGGCTGATGCAAGTTAAATCTGCCCGTTCTCACGTTGGAATGGTGTAGTAATTTGGATAATGAGCTCTTCACTCGGCTGAAGCTAAAAATTACGAATTCTGTCACAAATAACACTTTAATAAGGAATCAAGTAGACCTATAACCGAATATCATACTAAAGTTACTGAAATCCTTTTTATATACAAATTTTTCTTTTTCGGTAAAATCATTTTTAGCTCAGTGGAATTTTTTAGAAATCAACACATTTTTATCTGAGATATAATACATAATGAGCCACTAAATCATATCTTACTGGATTATTCTAATAACACCGAAAAATATTAATAATGCAATAGTAATAGAACTCCAATTTTAACATGAAGAATTAAGATAATAAGAGATAAGACGTATTATCCCATTCTTGTTATAAAAAACATATTTTTTTATTTTGAGAGAAGAACAAGCAATATATTTAAAAAAATGTACAGTTATTTCATAAAAGATAGATCAATATTTAAGCCATTCTGTAACGCTTTGTGTAATTGTCAGTGAATGCTTTAATGCTTTTGTTTAAATAGCAAAATTTATAATTCATTCAACCTAATAAGATAGAGGAAATTTTATATTATTAGTGAAGAGGGACTTAAATTGAGTGGATTTCTTCAACAAAATGATTTACATCACTAGTTACGAGTCCAAACTTCAGATATTTTATAGAAATGATGCTACAAAAAATCAAGTACTAATTTAAGAAGTTTTCACCATGACTTGAAAACTTATTTGACTAACGCTTCAATTTGGGCTCCTTATAAATAATCCATGCTTGATATTTTTTCAGTAATCAAGGATAGCCTTATTAAAATGGAATTTTGAAAGCAATGTTGAAATGAAGCGAAATTCTCCTTTAGATAAAAAAATTAATATAAAAATACTGTGATATCCCTTAAAAGTTCGTAAATATAAAAGTGTCAAAACATTTCTATTTCATGCAGTCTGTCATATTTATTTTAGGACTGTTAAGTAATCAATAGAAAGTTTCAAATTTTAGTAGCGTTACTTTTCTTTTTTTATTTTCTGAAATACAATTGGAGTGAATACCACACACATTTATTTTTTATCCTTTTATATATAAAATGCACTTATAAAAATTATTTAATCATGGGAAATCTTCTGAGTGTTTATTAATAACTATACACAAACAAATATGATGTGTTATGCATACATATTCGGAAATTTCATAAGTTATCTCAATAAATTCTCTCCTATAATACAATACCAATCTTGAAAAATTTTGCTGCAAGTTTAATAGAATTGTAATAAATTCTGCATATATATATATATATATGTATATATGATATTAAATCACCACCTTGAAGCCTTAGCTTAAGATGTCGCCAGAAAATTTATAAATGTCTTTCCTTACCCAAAACTTTAATGTTAATAATTCTTGATATCGGATTTCCAACATTGTTATGGGCTTCACATTCGTAATAACCATTGTTTTCTGGCTTGGTATTAATTAGTAACAATTTACTTGCTCCTGGAGATTGTTGCTGTTCCTCAACTGAAGTCACAACCTCCAATGCGCTATCTAAAAAACAAGGATATTTTAATAAATAAATTAAAAAACTATTGAATCATTCCATAAAAATAGTTTTACCTATCAAAAATATTTTGGTGATATCAAAGCATCTTAATCATTAAATTGTAATGGATTCTTTAAACTCGGTGTTCGAAAAGAAATTTTATTGATAATTGAGAACCTTTTGAAATTCGTTTTAATGAGTGATTAACATGGAAGAATATTTTATCAAGATTAAATAACAATTGTTAACAAGTACAAAATGAACTGCTCTTTTATTAATTTATCATAGATAAAAATAAATTTTCAAACTTACCATAAACATAAATGAGTCATATTGGAAATGAAAATAATTTTAATTTTCCTTATATTAATTGATCTTTTATATAAATGCTTCAGTTTACAATTTTAAAAAATGGCAGAGAGTTGTTAAATTATAGTAATACTTTGAGCACAAAAATTGCATTTACTCTTTATTGATGATAATAATGTGTAAGGCAAACAGTAATTATCTTTTGGTCTGAGAGGCTATTATGAGGTTTTACATACTAAAATTTGTATATGTTATTCGATAAATATATTAATAAATAAATAAGTATACCGCGAAAGAGATTCAATGCTTTTTTTTGTTGCTATTTCAATGTAATTCGGAAGAAATGCTAGTAGTATTATTCCTTTAATAATGCGAGGGCAAATAAAGACCATTTTTATGCGTTCACGTTATATTTTTAATATACATCTTTTGCTTATAAATACATATTCAATTGTATTGTATGATTCATTTATTAGCAGTTATCACGCTAATTTAAAATAAAATGATACAGAAAGGGAGAAAAGGGAAAGAAATGGACTGATTCTAATACTAGTGAATGTCTTAATGATTCTTCGAATTAAAGTTACGAAAACTGAAAACAGAAAAAGATAACATTCCAGTAACTTACTAGTCATTTTCACAATAATTGATTTCAAAGGAAAAGTCTTTGAATTTATCAAAATCTTAAATTATTGTGTCATTGGTTTTGATCCTCTTAAAATCATTTGACTTACCAGTTTTCTTTTTCCAAATGACTTTAGGAAGAGGAATACCATCAGATTTACACAAAATAGTGACATTGTCTTCAGCCTTTAAATCTTGATCTTGAATATTGTTTATCCACCTGCTAGGTTCTGTAAAAAATAATATGCCACCAATTTATGATTTTTAAACTAAGGGCAACATTAAAAACAGATATTTGAAATTTTTTTGCTATTTAATTAGTAGTAAAACACTAAAAAATAATTACAACTGTTAAATGCCTTAAACTATAAGTTTGTTCACTATTTTTATCTGAACAATTCATGAAATTCATAAAACGATAGAAAATAAGTCTTTTTTAAAATTTTTTATCAAATTGTATTATTAATCGAAAATAACAATAAGGAAGATTACAATTTGGTTAATCTTTTTTGGAAACGTTTGTAAATTAAACATACTTTCTTAAGACTATATAAAGTAAGATATCAAACTTGTAAGTTACGCTCGTCAAATAAGCATAACCTTAAATTTCTAAGGCCTACAGAAAGTTTATTGTTTTAAAGGTTCCTTTTGAGTTGGATGTCATAAAAAGTGCATTATTACTAATTGAGTAACAGTAATAAGTAGTTTGTCTATACTAGTTGACTGTCAAAAACCAATGTCGAGCTCATTATTAATACTTATATTTTATTTAAAATCGTTACAATCAAATAAAGAAGTTATTTTTCAAAACATTTTTAAATTCAATTATACTATTCGTGCTCCACATATATATGTTGGGAGTTACATATGGTCTGAGAGTTTCGAGTGTGTTAAGCTTGATATATGTAAGGCAATAGAAATGTTCCTATAGACCATGTTAGCAAGTTTACTATATGACTGATATCTTCTGAACTTACAGTTTTGAAAAGATTGTAAGTAAATTAACTATTGTTGTTAACAAGGCACTTAATATTTTGTATTAGGTGAAACGCATAAAGAGCCTCATAATTCAGAGAAAACACTATTTATATATATAGCTTCCCCAATTTACCAACTCATAAAATACCATATAAAGTATTTTAATAGGATTAGAAATACAAAATAGCATAAAACCGATATTCATTCAAATTTTGAGAATCATTTTTATGGCATGTTGTATTGTCTTACAAGGCATTGAACTTTATTGACGATTAATATGCTGCCAAAGATTTAAAATTCAATAATTTCTGTATAATTCCTTTTTTATCTTGAACATACATTTATTTAATCAAATTAACAGATTTACTAAATTTTAAAAAGGTATTCTTGTAACAACAAAAAAGTAATTATGCGCGTGTCATAGCATCCATAATTTTTACTTCAGATGGACTAATCTATTGAATTCTTACATTACCCTGTAAAAATTAAATATAACTTTTTTATGTTAATATTTTTTAAGCAATTGGGAAACAAAATATTCATTTATGTAAAATAGTTCTTACAAAAATCAAGGCAAACATAGAAATAAAAAGTTACTGCATATTCCACTGAAAGGATATGTTTATTTATATTTGCCACATACATTTATAAATAATTACCCTATAAATAAGTTTAAATAACTTTACTTATAGTAATATGAGTATAATAACTGACCTTTAACTTCCAATGGAGCTGTAAATGTATCTGATCCCGAGGATGTTCTTAAGTAACATGTATAATTTCCCGTTGATGATGCATCTACTGTTTCAATGACCAAGACAGAAACATCTACTAAAGTTCTAATAGTTACTTCTCCTCCCGTAGGAATGTCTTTCCCATTTTTCAACCATTTAAATTCTAGTGGCTGATCTCCAGATATTGCAGTGCAAGTAGCACTAGCCTTCTGTCCGACAATAACATTGCTTGGAAAGTTAAATGGTTGTATTTTCGGATAAACTAGAAAAAATATCTTCATATCAGTAAAGGACAAAAAGGTTATTAACATACGATGTGCTTACCATAATTTTAAAGCAATATTCACAACAAATGATTTATGATAACTTCATACAAATTGGGAAAGTATGTAATGAATATCGCGCGAAAATACTCTTAAAAGTTTCTTTAAATATTTCTGGCTACATGTGTTTTTTATTGACAATTTTCTTAAAATTCTTTATAGAATCTAAAAATGATGTTTTAATTATTTTATAATTATTAATATATTAAGAAAAAGTTGCCCAGATGTAACCGTTTGATCTGTGCATTGAAAAATACTTAAATAATTATACGGAGTTAAATCCTTAAAAATGTAACTATTGCATTATTATTCAATATTGAAGAAAATAATTGTTGCAGAAAAATCATTAATATTATAACCTTTATCAATATTTTCAAGTAATATTTAAATATATATATATATATATAAAATTTTTTATAGAATATTTAAGATATACGAAGAGGTAAGCATTATTTATACAATAATGCATATATTCGCTTTCATGTTAAAAAGTAGCAAAGTATGAAAAGCTTTTTAAAAAAATTCAGTAACTACACATAGTATTATTCTGTAAATATGAGTCGTTGAACATTAATTGTTATTTACACTGTGAAATATATTATAAAGCAACTTTATGATGTAAAGAAAACAAAACTTACCTACAGATGCGGTGGTGATGAGATTCAATGATGTCACCAAAAATACTCCAACGAAATATTTCATTGTTGTTTTTGAAAAGTAAGGAACAGTTGACATTTCTGATTCCTTCATAAAAATTTGTTAGACATAATTAATGTGCTAATTATGCTTTAAATTTACAAACACTAGGATCAAAACACGTTTCATGGAAATCGGGCGTCACTAGAATAGCTTGTATCACGACGAGCAGAAAACCTATTTTAGCGCCACGTATCGTCAGAAATATAAACTATATATTTTATCATTATATATGAGATTTTTTAAAAATTGATTAACAATAAATTGTATAAATGTTCTTTTTTGTGATAACTTTGGAAGCTTTCAAAAGTTTAAAGCTGGAGATGAGGGCTGGTATATAAAAATAGTAATTTAATTATAACGCATCCAGTATATAGAAAACATTATTAAAATGTCTTAATGTTTCATAATAATGATGGGTTTTTGAAACTGGCTTGACTTATAATGGTGACTCTGTTTTAACGCATTATTAGCAACATAAAGTAATGTGAAATCAATATGAACGTAATATAAAGTTTACTGATTCTGTAGTAAGAATAAAACATTAAAAAATTATAAATATGCTTATGAGTATTATTTTAATTACGTCAGTATTACAGGTCGTCCAGCCCATTGACAAATTGCTTTTATCGAAGTTAAAAATATCATCTGAAAAAAAAAATGAAATCTGTAAAAATCATATAAAACAACAATACAATCAAAAGTTTCCTTATGGGAAGCACATCAATTGAACAAATGTATTTTTGCGTTAACACAGCTTTTCTCACTACATGTATTGTTTAAAGTATTTTTTAAATCAATGATCATACTTACAAATTTTTTCCTTCAAGAAGAGCTACATAAAAAAGGGGTTTCAGTTGAAGGTGATTCATGATCCAAGACGTGCTCAATATGAAAATTATTATAAAATAGAATAAATATAATGCACCAAACATTGGGAAATATCATATGATAATTCTATTACCGTTTTGGCTTTGACATTTAAAATATCCTTATTTTCTTACATTATATTCGTGTGCAAAAACAATAACATAGTGTTTTGTAAAGTTATTTATCGATTATTAACCAAAAGTATTTCAGAAATATAATCAGTGAATAAGAAAAACAATACAAATGTTCTTGTATTTAAAAGGAATGAATGCTTCTTTTGAAAATATTATTTATTCACAAAACTCTTTTAATCGAGAATTTTTTTTACCAAATACGTTGATCGAGATAATTTTCTTCAAACTCTGCCCAACAGAATTCGCAGCTAGACATTGGTAGATGCCTTCATCAGATTTTCTCACGCTTTCTATAACAAGGCTGCCATTCAGTGGAAGACGATGCATTTCAGACTCACTGATGGCAACATACCCATCAATTCCTTTGCCTAAATTAGACCAGAAAGTAAATTATAAGGGGATGATGATTAAATTATATATTTATTACCTTAGAATTTATCAACTACGATATCCTTCATTAATTGTTTTAAATTCAGAATGCTTTCAATCTAAGTGAAAAAAAAACACTACAGAGGGCGTTGTGCAACTAATTTTGTTACTATAAAGTAGAACAGAATAATTTATTTAACAATAAATACGCTCAATATTTTTCTGTTATAATGTATTAATTAACTCAGTTAAATTTTTATGAATTTCACTAATATTTACGGTTGTCAAAATATCTAGTAAATTTTAAAATGTATAGTGATTTATAAAAGTATTTTATGATATAATTTGCGAAATAGAAACAAATCAAAATAATTCTCTCATTAACACCGGTTGCTGTTATAAATGTCTCTTCTTAATTTAAATACTTTCTGGGCTACATTTTGTTTTCAAAGTTTCTATTCATAATATTATTTCAAATATTACCTCTTTTATATTATTAGGATTTTGTGTTTTTTATTACCATATTTATATTTTGTAATACATTGTATGCTGAATGACATTTAAATCTATATTTTTTCTGTGTTTTCTCTATAAAAATTCAGTGAATTAAAATTTTATAATTTATTTTGCTTGAAAACTTATGATTTTCGTTTGTGTTTTTCTGAAAATTACAAGGTAAAAAAAAATGGCTTACAATATAAAACATGTTCTTTTTTGAGACATCAGAGTTCTTATTATTCAGGGTATCAACATATTTTGGGATTTTATTACAAATATTTGTTGTTTGGATATACATCGCAGGCATGTGAAAAAGATTTGAGTCAGTTACAGTCTATTTACATCTTTAAGTTAAATAGCAAGATTCTCTGATACATTGGATTCGAATTCCGGACAAATCTATCATTTTAAGTTTGAAAAATCTAAATAAATAAATTCCACCAACAAAGTAGACATTACCTTCTCTTAGAAATGAAATTGTTCTAAAAAAATCAAATAATGATAAATCTATTCTTTATTTTTTAAAAATCATTTTTAATTTTAAATTATTTTCAACAACTGATAGTAAAGTCAGCATAATCACAAGTCAATTCACTTCCGGAACTCCAATAATTACTTTTCTTTACTTTTAAAATTTGAGAAGTCTATCTTGAAATTATTAGAGTCATTTATGTTTTAATGCTTCTCGTTCATTCAAAATTTAACATTAATAATGTTACTAAAATGTTTATTAACTTTTCTTCATGCTGAAAAAGTCTAATTTTAGTAAATAGGTAGATTTAATTTAAGATAATTTATATATTAAATATAATTTTAAATTTATAAAAACACCATGCATGTTATTTGTGACAGAGCTCTGAATGCCTTCAAAATCATTCGTTACTTAATTAAATACAAAATCAGAGAAACTAAAACCCATAAAAATCTAAATATAAGACGTAAAATACAAAAAATATTTTACATGAAGATTAATATGAGAGGTTAGTTGTAATATTGAGAGGAATGTTGGGCAAATTTCGAATTTCTTAAAAATATTTCTTTAGTATACTGAACAATAGTTTTTTTCATAAGTATCTAAAAGAACCAATAAAACTAAAAAAATAAAACTCTAAGTTTATATGAAAAGAATTAAGTTAAATTTGAAATATTTTGTAAACTTTACTTCCATTTTTGAAGAGAAATAAATTTCAACTCAAAGAAAATGTGAAAATTGGATGATTATTTAAGTATAGATAATACTATTCTTAATGTGAAAAGTAACAAAGGTCAAAATGGAAGGCTTCAAAAAATTATACAGTAAGAGCCCAACCTTTCAAATCAAGCATTGTAAAATGTTATTATATGTTAGTCTTCAACACAGTTTTTTTATTTGGGAAAACAAATTAACATTGGTGTAGTTTTTGACATCATAAGTAGAATTGTTATTTAATTTTCTTAAAGTAAATAGTTTTTATATAGTTCTAAGAATATTTTTACTGATGATGATATACAAACCTTCAGACTTCATCCAAGAAATCGTTGGAACAGGCTTTCCAGAAGCTTTGCAGTTTATGACCAAATATTCCCCTGAAAAGCTGTTAGCATCATTTGGTGCTGAAATCCATTGAGGAGGAACTGTCAAAGTAAAACATAACATGTAAGAATTTGAAAAAGCATTAAATGAAAGATATTTAAATGCTGCAATTTTTTTTATTAATGTAATTGAATAATACGCATTAAAGTTCTATCCAAGTTCTTGTACTTGCAAATTCTCTGTGTGGTTCTCAGTGATGGAGCAGTATACTTCTAAGCAATGTTTATCAAATTAGTTGCCTAAGATGGCTATGAATGTACTTTTCTTCTGTATCTAATTCTTTAATAATATTATAGTTACAATATTTACATGCTATTAATTTGTAAGAAGTTAATTTATAAAAATAACACATTTTACAGTTTTATTATAAAAACTCATTCTCAAGTAATTGTATTAATTTTTCTGAAATTGCGCTACAAATATACAACTATTTTTATTCAAAAGTATTGCCTGAGTACCATTTACTTTTAAAGAAATAATTAATGGTGGAAAAATGTTGGTTCCCTTAGCTACTAATTTGATGCTGTGGTGATAAACCTTACAGGGATATACAAATATTCACGCTTTCTATTTTTTTTAAGAGTTACATTTGAAAAAGATATAACATTCTGAAACATATCGAGAAATTTAATGGGAATCTAAAAACATAGCGAATTGAAAAATCAGCAGAATTGAAAAAAAAATCGTTATTTTAACAAAGAATTTTCAAAGAAATTTCCCTCTCAATTTACCCACCGTGTAGAGAGGGCCTATGCAAGCTAAATCTGTCTACGCTCAATGTTCCCCCGTTGTTGTGATGTAATAGTTAGGAGAGGGGTGACAGCTGAGGTATCATCCTCGTCACTTGACCGAGGTTCAAAATTACGAGGCTCGTCGCCAATATCTCTCGGGTTGCTTTTTCGTGCGAAGTTAATATAACTCTTACTCACTCACTCCTTCTCAATGTGTATAATGAGCTCGTAGGCATGTACAATGCTCAATTCATTTATTTATTGAAATTTCGGAATGGTTTTTTATATGTAATAAAGGAAACCATAAAGAAAGAAAAAAATAGTTCATTTTTCAATAAAGAGTGGATAAATAACTACTTTTTATAAAAATATCATTTATATGGAGGAATGTGTCGTAATAAAATACAGGAATTGAAGAGAAGTCCATCATCTTAATCAAGTTTTTACAGCTAATTTAACTGTTGTAAAAAAATCGACTTCCAGCTTAGTTAAAAAAAAAAAAAAAACGGGGTAAGAGTCAAAAAGGACCAAGTTGTAGGAAATTTGTCAAAACAAATCTACTAAAAGAGTGGCAAGTATATTTTGCTCTGATAAAAAAAAAATATTTTTCTTCGATAAATTTGTCTCAATGGCCAAATTGATGAAATGGAAAATCTACATATAAATTGACCTATAAATTGGAGCGTAAAATTGCTTATTCAAAATTTTATGTTTTTATGAGAACCAAAGTATGAACACTACTATGCAAAAAATTGGTTACTTTTCCGTTCTGCTGGCACAAATCTCGTCAAGTTGGCCTTATTGGGGCCAACACACAATATCACATAAAAATATTAATAAATATTGGGTTCTCATTGGTTTTTCATCCTTTTTTGATGTATTACGAAAAAGACGTTACTGATAAGAAAAAATCACTACTTGTTTTGAAAATGTGGTTGTAAACGGTTACCAGGTGGAATATTCCATTTGTCATTGGTTGTATCATTTTTTGGCGACTTTATCTCTTGCGCTGATGGAACGGAAAAGTACCAAAAATTGATGCTTTTATCAAAGACATTAATGAAGACGAGAGAAAAATCTATTTCGCTGTAATCAAAAGATAAACAAATAAAGAAGCTTACACGAAGTAAGGAAAAATACGTTGCTACAGAGTTTCCTTTGTGTATTTTGAACAGATCTGGTATCGATACACATGATACCAAATGATGGTAGATGGAGAAAAAAATGAATTTGTATAAGTAGCAGAGGAGGAAAAGGTATAAATGCCTAGCTATGCTTTAATATTTTATGATTTCTATTACAAAATATCACATCATTGCTCATCAAGAAAATGTACGTGCAAATACATTAAAGATGAATAAAACCATGTTGATTATTATCAAGGGTGTAAATTTCGTAAAGGCCAAGAGATTTAATCATTGCTAATTACAGCAATTCCTTCCTGATTGTAGATGTCATTTAAATTTTGGAAGTAAGTCGAAACAAGATAATTGTAATATTTTGTTATTCGCGAAATTAAATCAAAATGTTTATGAAATCAAACGTGAACTGAAATTAAAAAAAAAAAACTAACACCAGAATTTGGAAGATGGGAACTGACTCAGAGTTTCTTAAAAGACCTGACTGTTCATTTGAAATAGGGAGAAAGATCAGTCAAGGTGAACACCTAGCTATAAATACGGCCTTTCAAACAAGAATATTCGAAGTGAAATTGAAATGATAAATATCTCAAACTAAAGTAAATGATTTTATCTATCTGGATATATTGCTTAAGCACAATCCTGGGAATGAAGAAAAATATGCAAACTTGTGTATCAGTTTATTTTAGGAATCTGAGAATAATTTACAAGAGATTTACGAAAAATCCCCAATATTTTGGTATGTACAAGTGATTTCATTTTCAGACGATATAAACACAACCTTCTATTTTTCAAATGCATAGTGCTAAAATATAATTTTAGCTGAAACAAGATTTTAAGCACGTTTATTTATTTATTTTTTTACGGGATTTTTATTAGAATAATCTTTTACAAAAGAAA
>BMAO01016121.1:0-34615 GCA_019973975.1 Trichonephila clavata | reverse complement strand
AGCCGGCTGAAGGAGTGGCCGTTCTTCCCCGCTTACACATGATTAACAAGTGGGAAGAACACCTGCAGGGTTGGGCCTTTCTCAGTTGTTTGCTGTATGAAAGATGAGGTGACAAACTGGCGCTTCCAGTCGGACATTATTTCCATATTGCTGGTACATATATAATAACTTTATGCGGCAATGTAGAATCATAAAATAATAGGGTTTTGCATGTGATAAATACTTTATCTAAAATTTAATAAAATTTTTTCCGAATATTACTTTTTTTTCTTATCGATTGTTAACGTTTTTAGGCTTTTTAATCAAGTTTATATATATATATATATATAACGATGATGACGGATTTAGTAAAGATTACGACGAATTTAGTAAATCATTTTTTGTAGCGTGGCTGGTGTTGGTTTTTCCGTATATGGTTACTATTTATGATGATTGATGTTGAATTTTCATTATTATCCGCGATCACTCGCGCGGGGTGCTCTGTACACCCCAACCACAAGAAAAGCCTCCTAAAATTTCAAAAAAATGCGCAGAACCGTGATTTTTCAGTAGCTGCTCATTTTAGGTCATTGAACCTTCAGGCATTTTGCAATCATTCTCGCCCGGACGATTGGAATGTAACGACCTTCAAAAATTTATCTGGGGTACTGAGAACTTTCCGCGAACAATTGAGTTATGTTTATAGTCTGCTCTACATGTTTGGAAAATGATTAAAATATTTGATTTTTAATTTCTACTATCCTTAACATTAATTATGAAGTAAGTTACTGATATAAACGTTTTTCGTGGTTTACAAAAAATACAAACTTATATATTAAAATGAAAATTTGCAGGTTTATTTTAAAATAATGTCAGTCCAATTTGTATAAAATAAATGTATATTTTTATTTGTATTATAAAAAAACATCTTGTATTTTACAAATGTGCATCATTATTGACGTGTTAAAAGTTTGGGGTGTTCTCTACACCCCGCGGAGTTACGACGGAACGAAAACAGCGCGAGTGACAGCGGGTTAAGGAGGAGGCAGTCTTGGAAAAGCTATTCTTCTTTATTAACACTGAACATGAAGACACATAGATGGACGTAATGACAAATAACATCACAACAAAAATACACAAACACTAGCTGCAGCCGACTACATGATGGAGGACAAGAGGAGCGTAACCGTCTGCTTCGAGTTTTAGATGGCGGTGAAGGTCGTACGACTCTTTTGTAACAGGAGTCTGATTGGATGCAAATGCGCGTGAGCAATTAGATTAAGATTTAGATTATAACGGTTTGTGCGAAAGAACTGAGAAATGATTTAACGGAGTAAGGTTAAAGAGTTAGAAAGAAGTCATTATATTATATATATAAAATATGGAAAGTTTGGTTATATATTGCGGATAACTAAAAGTCACATTTTAAAATAAATTTGAGCCTGAAGTGCATTTAACACATTTTTCATTATGTATAAATATATTTTACATCATTACTTAACATAAAAAACACATAAATTTGCAGATATTTTGATTTATTTCTGTTTTATTTTATATTTCTTAAATTAAAGGTATAGTTTGTATAAGTTTTCTTAAAGTAAGAATATTTTAGATGTATTTATTTTATAAAATTGATTTTTGATACTATGTCAAACGCTTCTAGTTTCGAAAGGAATATTATCGCATATATATTGAAATTATTCATATTTTGCAGACTCAAAATTTTTTGTAGCAAAATGTTGTAACTTGACGTGCTTATAATATTCTATAAACATAATGGCTTGAAATATATAAGAATCATGCATCATTTTTATACGACATTTCATGAAACGAAGTATGTCATGTTCATAAAGAAACCAACAAGGTATCGTGGAAGAAAAATATAACTTAATTAAAATGTATATGTAATCCTAATCACGAATATAAACTTTCTAAAATAAAACTTAACATGAGATTCAAAGTATTAATTTTCAGCAATATTATTTAGATATTGTAGCATATTTTATTAGTAAAAAAATTTATCAAGAAATGTTCATTGTATGCATTCCTTACTGTTATTCCTCGACTTACGCTACACAGCTTTCGCAAATTTGGAGTTACGCGATTTCAAACCTCGCCAATTCGTCTTTTGTTTGAGTGATATGCTATTCGATTATTCACTGTCCGCTTCCTGTTTAGCTAACGTACGTGTTCGTACATGTCACGCGGAATCGATGTTTAGTCACGGTAATTTATGTTTGGTGTGTTGTGTATTATTTTCTTCTCTACGGAGTGATGTAAATCACAAACCCATGGTCTAGAAAGGAAGTATTAAGATCCAGTTCAATCAAAAGGTAAAGGGCAGAGTTGGAATTTTTTTTTACAAAATGCCTCAGTTTAATGTTAAATGGTTATAAGAGTTTTAGTAAATATAGACTCCAATGAAGAGCATATATATATCAACAAACAAGGAATACAAAATTATTAGCATGCTACGAGAAAAAAATTGTTTTAGCCGGCAGGTTATTTTGTTAGACTTTAAGAAATATTCTGCAATAAAATAACTTTGAATGACGACTTTGCATTTGTGTTAGCTAAAATTTATTTAAAATTTCTTTTAAATTATTATTTTTTTCGTCTCCGGATCCAACTAGAAACAATTCTTTTTTTGTATTTACATGGGAAATTATGCACCGTTGAAATGCAGAATCATATATGCGGTTATCACTCAGTTTCACCTATCTCGAATTTGGAGTATTACTGTATATTACATAAGCGTTTCACATTATCTGCACAATGTTTTTATACAGGTCAAATTGCGAAAAGTTGCCCGGAGAAGTATTCCTTTCTTTTTTGCTAACCTGGATCAATATCAAAGTTCTGGAGGTTCCGATAACGTACTGTTTACAGTTACGAATGAATTCTTGGCCGGTGCGCCACGGGTTCAAGCTTTGGGACACTGTAACTCTGCGTAGTAAAATAATCAATGCACGCTAAACTCAGCTCAATGCATTCCCGTGAGGAAGGGGGGGATTACAGCTCACATGACGTCCTCGTTACTTGAAAGAGACTTAAAATTAGGCCATTTGGTAATAATCCTCGTGTTGCTTTATACTTCGACAATGACCTATAACTCAGCAAATTTCCATTTTTTTTCAGTTACCTTTTATCACATGTAATAATTACTTATTAAAATTAAATCAAGTTTATTACAAAATAACCAAGTTCCAGGGAAAAAATGGACAAATATGCCATAAGAATATACGTTACCCTAAAGAGAGAAATTAAAAGGCTCTTTAAGACAGCTTTATATCTGAAATTAATAGCTTCCTTCACGAAGATTTTAACAATAAATCAACTTCTGAAGTCTTTGAGAAATTTCCATCGTCAGATGAATCGACGGCAGTTCTGGTGACATTGTCATTAAAGAAACCTTTCAAGCGAGAACAAATTAAATTTCGGACGAGTAGGGTCCTAACTTAATAGCGAAGCATCAGAATTTACCTTAGGATATCATTATTATTTTTTTAATACTTATAGCCTTGATGAGAACAGAATTGTTGTTCAACATTGTTTTCGATTAATGTGACATAAAATTAAATGAGGTTTTCTTTTTTTTTTCAAAATTTTAATAACAACTAAGCTATAATTAAATAATTTAAAACACTTTAGGGAAAGACAAATGCGGGAATATGAGAATAGGAGAAACCGTTTAAGTCAAATTTCTCAGACTGCCTAAAAATTGATTACATGCGAGCTGTAAGTGGTTTAAAAGTTATTAAAATAAATGAAGTATGATATTTCCTTCTTTGTATTTTATAAACAAAAACGAGTATTATTAGTATTTGTAGTAGGAACACTAAATTCATTAAAATTGAGGAGTGCTATGTAAATTCTTTGTCTTCAGTTAAAAATACCTTTAATGTTTTTGAAAAGTTTGAATTTCTATCTGTCTCAACATCTTCATCTCTAAATTTTGGAAGTTGGGCTTGATTGTTAATTTAACCGAGTGCTTCTCAAACTTTCTATTCTTGATAAACAATTTTTAATTATAATTTTCATTCTATACAATAACAATATATTGAATTCAACAATAATACTCTTGACGTAAAACTATAATACGACTTTAATTATAAACCATACAAATTATCAAGATAAGCATTAACTTTTGTATAAATTTATGACCTACCCATAAGGTCACTCGTAATTATTAAATTTGTTTTAGTCCTGTTAAATTAATTATGAAATACATTATGCCGTACTGATACATTTATAAGTGTATTATATCAGTGTAAATGTGTATTTATTATTTATTATGTCGGAATGTGTATCGTTTTGTATCCTTTCAGCAAATTAATACTTTTGTTAAGGATAATCTTTTGTTTTGACTTATTGACGCACTCGCGCCCCCCCTTGTAGTGTTATCACCCCCCCCTTCCAAAGGAGGCCACCCCACAGTTTGAAAAACACTGATGTAACTCTTAGAATAGCTAAGGAAAACAGGAGCAGGATTAGATGAAATATTATTAACTCTTTATTTGTAAATTATACAGTAATACGTTTGAAACAAACGGAAATTTTTATGGTATTTTAATAAATTTATTTGGCAAACAAGTAGTTAAAATTGATAAAAAAATCGTGAGCACTTAATTTTTTTGATGAACTTGTTAGCAATTAAACGTATTGTTTCTCGAAGCTTGCAAATTCTCTCCCCGTAATATTTTTCCTTTCACGACAATATTTGTTGTTTATCTTTAAAATCTGTTTTTCAAACAAATGTAGACTTCTTTCGTTTATCTTATTGGGAGTGTAATATCCAAAAAACTTCCTGAAGTTCCTTAAATTCTGGACAATTTTAATACCACAGAAAACCGATATTTTGCTGAAAGTAATATACAGAAAGGGCTTTGATTAACACGAGCCTTATAAATATTCCCTATCTTAAATGTACTCTGCATTCCATGTGGTTTTTCAAAACGGTACTTATGTACTGCCGTAACCATATTGGTGACATTGAGTATAGCTGCATGAATTCTAAAAGCCGAATGTTTGCGGACGGTAATATGGAGCACGTAGACGAAAAAGACTTTGTGAAAAATAATAAGTACAATTGGAATTCCATTTTACGACCCTCTACTTTTCGAATATCCCTATTTTACGAATTTTTTCTTGGAACCCAGAATGCAATACATTTTGAAAATGAATCTCTATTTAATGAACCTTTTTTTTCGTTATTTAGCAGCTTCGTTAAATAGAGGTTTAAGAGTAATTATGAATAAATAATAATCAATAAAAAGAAAAAAACTAACTATTATTATTTATATTGATTTTATATTCTATTATAATTATATTTAATTATATAATAGCAATAATAAAAAAATACTATTTTTTGTTATTAGTATGCATAATTATATAATAATTATGAATGCTATTATTACATTTTATCATTTAAAATTATAATAAATCTTAGATTCGTATTTTAGTATTTGATCTTGCCATATCTATGAATGGTTAGGCTTAGAATGGCGGGAGGCGAAAAATATAAAACGAAGACTTTGGTTGCCATTTCAGCGCCTACTACACGTACGAAATCGGGGTTGCAAATCTGGCGAATAATTTGAAAGTTGGCATTATTGGGTAAGCACCATCGAAACTCATAAACATCATTACTTGACCAAGCATTATTGTTTTGGGGAAGGAGGGTGTAAATTTTTGAAATTTTTTTCATAGCTATCTAAACGTGAGCTACTATCTCCACTACTCGTCAGGCACATGACACGTGATCTTATGACCATTATCGAATATCTCAATGTCAATCATTAATAAAGAAAAATAAAATTGGTTGGCACAGAGTAGATGTAAGTTCAATCTTGAAAAATAGTTTAGTTCCATATTAGCTGTATCTTTAATATTAAAGACTGTACGAGGTCTATTTACAGTACTGAATATTAAATTAATCAGTATTAATGCTTATATATTTCTAAGACATAACAAATTTATTTTTTCAGGGTGTTCATAAATTGTCTTTCATCTACGATCAAAAATATAAAAATATTAACTAAATCAGTGCTAGTCGATGTGTAAAATAGTACATGCAAATATGTGTTTCTAAATCATGATATAGACGCAACTAATTTATCTCTTCCCAAATTTACTCATCTGAATGAAATTTATATTTACAAAAGAAACAGCAGCGTTGGCTACTCGTGTTACTGAAAAATTCAGTAAACACTTTGCAATTTATGTGAATATTCAAAACGGGAAATGTTTTAATGTTTATAAACACTGTGCTTTTTTTAATTTCCCCTTAAGTAAATTAAAATTTTTCATAGAAACTTTACTGCGAAAGAAAGGAGGAATCTCAATTAAAAATCTCTTGATTTTTCGTCTGTTTTCAAAACTTCTGAAAATAAACCCTGGTACGTTGCTAGTTGTAGGCTCGATATAATAGAATGAAAAAGTATGTTTAACGACATAAAAGCAAGAACTAGCGTCCCGAATAAGTCAGATTACAAAATATATTTCAGAAAAAGTTATTTCAAGATAATAATACTTAAGTGATTTATTTATTTTTCCGAAAATATGGCTCACACATACTCGGTTTATTTTGAGTATTTTGTTACATCGGTACAATAAAAAAAATCGGAAGATAGTAAAAACGATTTATTTTACTATAAAATGTACTAAACATGAACATTTATGAAGGAAAACAAGATATTTGCTCCGATATTTCGTTTTACTAAGAAAACTAAAATGACCAATTTTAATGCATATATATATTTTGTAAATGCGTATGATAAAAAAGACTTCTTAAGCACTATAGTGATATAGAATCATACCAAAAATTATTAAAGAAGAACTATTTTATATTTATTGTCAAAAAGAAGCTTAAAGCATCATATTCTGAACATATGGATGCCTTTCATTTTATTTTACATAATAAATCTGCTCTTTTATCACGTGCAATAAAAAAAAAATATTAGTATCATTTTTTAGCTGCCAATGCAAACAGCATTAATTTTTTTTTTATTTAAACGTTTCACTGGATAGTTTTTTACATACAAACCATTTAAGATAAATTTAAGATGATTTTTTTTAATTGGATTAATTCAAAAATAAGTATTATATTAATACAAGGTGACACTCTTCCATTACGCATTCTACTTTGAATAAAGTTTCAACAAATGATCGTTTTGCAATTATTTTGCTTTGATTATAAATATTTCGAAAACTATTAACTTAATTCTATTAAACAAAATGTCGAAAACTCGTTAAAAACCACTATTGCAAATAAAAATACTGACCATCGAAATGTTTTAGGATTTTTGCATAATACATGCATTGGTTCAAAGTGAGGTACGAATTTTATAAAAATCTTAGTTCATGCAAGGAATTTTAAGATATTGATACGTTTCAATATACTTTTACATATTTGATTAACTGTACATATATGTGTTACGGAAATTTAATGGAAACTATTTAAATATCATCATTATGTGATATAAGATGTAGGCATCTGGAAGTAAAATAATTAAATTAACTAATTTTCTATACCCAATTTTGTATTAGGATGATATACAAACATATTTCAAGAAACATGTTCAGAAAATAAATATGAAATTATTTCTGAAACATTATTATAGAATTATTTTCAGATAAATAGTTTGCTTATTAACAATAATAAGTTTCCGCAAAGAACTTTTCTCATTGCAGATTAAATTGAAGAATTAGGTAAATCATTGTCTAAATAGCTTATATTATACATTTTATCATTTCAGTAGTTTCAGAGAAATGTATGGACATTTTTTTCTTCAATTGGTTACATAATGGATAACCTGGCATTAAATTTTTTTAATACACTTGTGCACAAATATAAGAGAATTTGCCTATTTTGTTGAATTCCATCAAAAGATTTGAACTAAATGTAAAAATACTACTTCGATACAAAAATACACATCTTATGTGTAGAATACCTAAGCGTATACGTGTTTGGGAGCAGAGCTAGTTGAGTAACATGGTTTACAAGTACGCAAGCCAAAATCCCCATTTTGCTCCCCAAAACACCACACCGAATTTTTTATTAGTTAACGGTAGTCGGTTAAATTAAAATTCAAACAGTAAGAATGAGTAACTACCAATATTGAGAAGATGGAATGAGGGGAAGAATTGTGGGAAGGCTAGAAGCTTACTAGTCCCAAATCCAGATTTGTAGAAAATTAATTTTAAAGTACAGGATTTGTGTTCATTTTATGGAAACAATTTCAGGATACCGGATCTATCGAGGGAAATCCTGGACAAGGTTGTTCGAGAGTCACTGCATTTAGAGAAGATTGCCATTTGGTTCTTTATAGCGAAGCATAACAGTTATCCTAAAGCTTCTCAGCCTTCTCTTGATTTGTATGTGGCCACAATACCATGAGTTTCAAAGGTAACTGTTTTTATAAAAATAAATTAAGAAAATGAAACTGAAAATTAAATTTACAAATTCGCTTTTCATTCATAAAAATTTTTTAAAAAATTGCATAGAGAGAAGTGAAATAAAGTTGACGAAGTAAAGAATATTCTGTTGTGAAAAAAATTTGGGACACTCAATTAATGTTAAAGAAAATATTCCTTTAAATTCCCTAATTAATAGTTTTTCATAAACATTTTAGATAATTTATATTTTAGAATATTTTAATGATGAAGTATTATGTGAAAAGATTTGGTTCTGCAACACAAAAATATCGTTAGTATAAATTTATTAAGTTCACATCGTCAAGAGCTTAGGGGCCTCCCTCTGTGGAAGAAACTGGGTGTCAAAATTGCTTGCTGTAATTGGTATCGCCTATATGGTGTAGCGCTAAAAAGTGATACCAGCTCCTGGGGAATGTACTAGGTCTGCAAAGGTTTAAAATACCAATGAGCAGCCCTATTGAAAAAAATAAATAAATTTATTAACAATTTTATAAACTAAAAAACTCGTTAATTTCATCACCTAATTTGCTTTTTACCTTATTAAAAATGATGAGAACTTTTGCGTCTGTGATTAGAATTTCTAAATTTATTAGATGCTCTAATTTTGTGACACCTGTATTCGCAATCTACGCTTAGTCAGAGTAATTCGCAAAAACAGTTATGAAGGAAGTGTTGTGAGTGTAATAAAAAAGGGGCTAAGAGAGGTAAGAAATACAATTATTAAACGTAAAGCATGTTTACAATACGAACAATGCATCGCAGTGACGCTAAAAATGAAAGAACAAGTGTTTGTCACAGGAATTACTTGAACTTGTGGTAGCGTATATCATAGCACAGCCAACACCGACAGACAAAGGAGTGGCATGTAGGCTAACAAGTACACCGCATAAAACTAATCTTCCAGGATATGTAGCATGGAAGTGGTTATGCATTTCAATCGGAAAATGTGCTGGTGCACCATCGTGCACGATGCACATGTTCCGGTCAACAGAGCTTCATACACCCTGCAGAAACGAGTATTCTCCCCTGATGAGTGGGAAATTTGCATACGTGCGTGTTTCTTCAAATCTACCACGGCCCTCCAAATATCCGCTTTAGTTGTTCTCTACCTTCGTGTTCACCCTACCTTTAGCTGCTCACCATGCTGCCTACTATCCACTCTCTGAATTTATCAGTGGAATTTGGCAACACCCTGTATTTTCTTAATAGATATATGTTTCGGATTCTTGGTTATTTTACTAGAAGTTTAGTTCCTATTTGTTTTAGGTTTTATTAGTTATCCATTTTGATTTTGTGGGGGTGACCTATTTGGCACCACTCCTTCATCGTCTCGCCTACCTAAAGGTGTGTGGGGGGGGAACAAAGCATCACCAGCAACTTCCATAATAACTATTATTTTATTTCTCTTCAAACACATTTAATCACAAATGAATCTACAAAAGGGAACCCTAGGCGTGATATATTAAGCGAGCTATCCTATTATCCATGTATAACTCTAATTAAACACGACTAAGTGACCTAGACAAAGAGAACAAGCGCTAATGAACCCATAACTAAATCTAATGTCATCTATCTTAGATCCTCAATTGAATAATTTAATCTCATAGCAACTAATTCTTTAAGTCGAGCTATATTTGTGAATGAAATATTCTAATATTCTCACTTTCGTATCACCGCAATAGCTCCCGGCTCCTTCTATCTTACATCTACAAAAGCTAGACTTTATATAGTCAATCTAATTTAAATATCATGGTTTCTTCGTGAGAGGCTGTGAATTAACGTGAATAATGATGTCCCCAAAGTTTCCCCAAGAGGATTAGTGGAAAAATTATGTGTATAGATCCGTCACAATTTTACTATTTATATATATATAGATAGATAGATAGATTAAGTTAATTATTTTAAAGATAACTATTAAAACAAGTTAATTATTTTAAATGGTTTTAGTACAAACAAAACCAAAATTAAAATAAATATTAAACTGATATAAATCAGAATTTAACTAAAGTATAAATTTAACGATAAGTATGCATCACACAAATGGGAGCTTTAGTTCATCTGCAAAGAAAACGAACTAAGAATTTTTATTCTAAAGTTTGAAGTATTTTTTTTTCTTTTCACGTGAGGGAAATTTCAGCTTAAAATTTTTCAGACTGTTAACCTAAGAGGTCATATATTTCTCTAAAAAGGCATATCACGTTATTAACTAAATATTTTACAAAAAAGTTGTTTGGAAGAATTATAGGGTTTTTAAATCTTTTTTAGATATTTTAATGTCTTGGAAAGTAATGTTTATGTGCATAAATACAATAAATGAAAAAGTTTTAAATTTAATCGATTTAGAGATAAAACATTTGGTTTAAAAGCTTCTAAAATGAAACAACGCATTTCTACTTTATTTTGTTTGATAGAAAGATTCAGATATTTTCCTTTACATTTCTAAGGAAACATTATTTCTATTATTTTTAAAAATAGTTTTACGGAATCTGAATACTTATGGTATTGTGTAATATCCTGTAACAAAAAGATAATATGCACCAAGTCAAATTATAATTTAAGAGATAGATCCGGTAATGGATTCTATAAAATACTATAAACAGTTTTGTTCAAATATTTGGATTTATTATTTAATTATTTTCCGTTGTTTGTTCCAGTATATAAGTTTCGTCATAATGGGAAAAAACTTTTATCCATATATATGCTTCATAAAATAAAGGTTTTATTTTGCTGGGAAAACGCATAATAAATGTATTATTAATAATGCATCCATGTTTAATATTAAAAAAAACATTTTCTTATTTTTGTTTTGTAAAAAATATTAAGGTAAGCTTGATGCTTCAAAATTTTAGTAAAAATATAAGATACAGATTCCAAAATAATCTTTTATCCAGCCTCCCATTTAAATACCTTTTTAACTTGTATACAGATCCATAATATTTGAAGAATGTTTCCCTTTCTGAATATTTGTGGTCCACAAATTAGGACTGAAATAGACAATTCTTATTTTTTTTTATTTTAATCCCTTAACTGGTTTTCCCGTACACCGTAAGGGCTACCGAAAATTAGCGACACAACCGGTTTTCTTGTGCACTGCTATTTTCTTCATTCTATCTTTGCTCTGCACATACTTTTATTTGTTAGAGATTATTAGAGCTAGCTTTAAGAAATGTAACTTGTCCATGATACTTAAATACTCCTTTTCCGAGATTTTCTTTGTGTCGAGGGCATGACAAACATTAGAATTGAACAGTTGAAAATTTGTACATAAACTTTTGGTACAGAAGGGGCCACGTTTATGTAATTTTTACCAATTTTTTCCTATTTAAGAAAAAATTATTTCTTTTTCTCTTCTTAATTTCAGCATATTTTTTTTCTTAAAATGTACTAAATAAATCTAAAACCACAAAAAAATCCCCATATCTCCATTTTTTTTAATAAAAAAAGTTGTCGCAAGTAGTCGGATACCTTAAGTGTAAAACACAATTAAGCAATGAAACGGAATGCTTTATTGTAATAGTTTAATTAAAGATATGTTCATTGATATATTATCTCTAAGTATAATATTATTATGTACTATTGTCGTTGGCGTCTTACTTTCCCTCAATATGTTTTGAAGCTGTTTACTGGCTTGGTAACATTTTTGCCCTCATAGTAGAATGTTTGTAAATCACAGGATTTTTTTTCTCATTTCGACTTATATGCAATTTTGGAATTTTTGGATAATTTTTGGAAGAAAATGCGTCCTTGACTTACATTTGGAAACATGCGGTGCTTTGAATATAAATCTATTCGATGTATCCAAATCGTGTGCAAAGGGAATGCATTTTTTCTTTAAGTAATTGTATTCAACATTTTTTTTCACAGCTATAAATATTTGTACTTAAAATGAGGTTGTGTTATGATAAAAAAAATGAGATTACTTACTTAAAACATGCATTATACATTTAGAAGAAAGTAAAATAGTTTATCTTGTAAATGTATAGCTTAAACGTAAAACGTACATTACTTTTTTGTTAACATACCCTTAAAAAAGTACATAATGCATTTACAAGAAAGTAATTTGAGAATGATTAATGTCGCGTGGATCTATGACTAGGATATTTGTTTAGTTCAATTACTGAATGCTGGATTTATTTGTAAACATATATGTTATTATTATGGTTAAATTTGTACGGAAATACGTTATTGTATATATGCATATTATTATAAACTATACATATTCTATAAGTTATATGACGATACACATTGCAATGTATTTTTTTCTGTACATTTTTGTTTCTGCAGAGACCCAAATATTGTTCAACCAATTGGCGATTAACTATAGTATATTACCAAATCAGATCTAGTCAGAACAATTCATGATGGATTGGTCAATACCTTACATACAAATCCATTTGCGGCTCCCTGACACCTTGTTCGGGCGCTCATTGATCATTTAAAGGTGCTGTTTACATTCAGGTCCTCGTTAACTACCCCTAAGTTCCTGTCTAGGCTTCCCCACATAAGCAGACACGAAACACGTTAATCGATGCTGCTCTCCCTGATGTCGTAGCATAATATCCAGAAACAAATACAAATGGATATATTAGTGTTCAGAGTGTAGTTAATGGATTCATGATAAGCACCTCTAAATATAGAATTAATCTCGTTGCTTTTCTAATGTGTGCTGTTCGTACTTAATTTCAGATTAGTGGATTTAAATTTTATGAGCTAGTAGTTGGAAAATACTTACTGTTAAGTATTATACATTAAATTGTATTTATAAAGTTATATCAGATGGTTTTCTTCCTTCTAACCACTTATAGTGGTGGTACTGTTTCGTAATTAGGAGAAATATTAGTGTAAAAAGGTAATTATTTGTATTGTATGAATTTATATTCATATAATATTTTTAGAAAGGCATAACAAATTTGAGATACATATTGGAGGATATTTTTTTTCAGAATTTCAAAACATACCATATGCGGAAAGGATCTTATCTGACTTATAGATGAACAGAAATATAAAATAAAAAATTAGTTTTTCTGATAAATATTGCCACAAGGTGATATGTTTTAAGTATTTATTCTTGTTTTGGTGATAAGTCGAAGAAATTTTAGTTTACGAAAAACAGGTATTTTGTTATTTTTTTTAACAATTATTGCGATGAGAAAAGGCGCACTAAATGGATTTAAAAAACGAATATCAAGTGTATTTAGCAGTGACTTTAATATTAAATAAAAAATGAAACTACTCTCGAAACTGCAGCGCACGATAAAGTAGAAGATTAAAGAATCTTGGATCGGATGGATTCGAGGGTACGGTAAGAGAGAGAGAGCTATAGTTTAATGAAATCATTCAATGTACATTGTACTACTCCCAACTCAGTACTCATTTATCAATTATCATTGTTTTTGGTTATTTATATTGCAAAACAGCGTCTTTATACAATATTCCGAATAGTAAGTAAAATTCATATCCATTCATTGAGATGCCTGAATGCATACAATCTTCTTGTAATGAGGTTTTACTCCAAGGCATGAAATATAGGTCTGTACTAACTATAGAAAATATAATTAGCACAGACATTGAGTGAAAAAAATGTATTATCTTCAGATGAGGCTAACATATCTAAATTTATCTTCTTTGACATCTGGCATTTTACTTTGAGGCAATACAATTGAAAAAACGTACCACCTACTTGTTAATTTGTTTGGAAATTACATGGTTTTACAAGGGGTGATAAATGAAAAGGTACGAAAAGACACGGTGGGTACAAATATATATATATATATATATATAGACTTTATTCAAAATATACACCATAGACCTGAGCACAACGATCCCACTGATGAACAAGCCGCAGGATTCCTTGTTCCCAGAATTCCTGTGGCTGTGACGAGACCCAGTCCTTCACAGTGTCCTTGAGTACGTCGTCCGAGTTGAAGCGCTTTCCTTTCAGGTGTTTCTTCAGTGGACAAACACATGGAAATCGCAGGGTGACATGTCCGGACTGTAGGATGGAGGGTCCAACGTCTCCCATTGGAACTTGTCCAGTTCCATTTGTGTGACTCTGGAGACGTGTGGACGCGCGTTATCATGGAGAAGAACCACACCCTCCGTGAGCAGCCCGGTCTTTTTTCTTGATGGACCTGCGTAGGCGTCGGAGTGTCTCACAGTACACATCGAGTTAATGCTTTTTCTGTGCTCGAGTAATTCTGTGCTCCATCATTTGGACGCCGATTTTTATAAGAGCTTTGCTCTCTCTCTGCGCATGCGGGCACCCGCGCATGATCCGATCCCAGTCAGAGCTCCAATGGCATCCCGAGATGTCTCGCTACAATCTCCCTTGGCGGAATATGCAAATATTTAACTGTTTCATTTTTATGTCGTTTCGTACCTTTTCATTTGATCACCCCTTGTATATTTCTTCCTATTCAGCTTATATACTGGATTTAAATTTAATTTTTTGAAGAAAGATGCAAGCAACGCGCACCTTGGCTTTTACACAAAGCGGTGCACATTTGAAAATATACGTTAATTAGTTTCAGAAATTTCTAACGTTATAAGGTTCTTGGAAATTAAAAAAAAAAACTTGATGAAATGTACTTACTTCATACTCTCTATAAGCTGTTATCTCAACCAAAATATCTATAATTTTTTATCAATATCACATGGTTCTTAGATGGTTTTTGAATATGTTTTACATAATAAATATACACAATTATTATTTGTATGAAAAATACCTTCTACAAATGATCAATCTAAAAAACTGATGAAGCTTCAGATACCATTGTTTTGTGTAGTACTATTGTGGAAGAATACCTTTTTCTCAGGACAACAAATCTTCAACAAAAGTCAGCTACACTATCAGAATTCATTTCTTTTCCAGATGAAGTTGGTTTTACTTCTTGGCTCAAGAGCATGATTCGTTTTAGTCGTTTTTGTTCCCTCGTCAAAGGTGGATAACACAGAAAAGCATTTTTTTTCTCCTGCTGTCTTTTCTTCAGCTCGTACTTTTAATGGTTAGAAATTCCCTTACGGATAGTAGTTAATCTCTTAGTCTCCAAGCTCTTCAAACATGGATTGTCTTACATCCCTTTAGATTGTCTTCTTTCTATGCAATTAGTGTAAAGATTTGTTTTGGCTGGTTCTTTATATTAAGTAATGTCCTGTTTTCTGATGAATGCTTGATTTATTAACATGAGGAAAATATTTTTTTTTCAATTCAATTTTTTGTATTATGATTAACTTAATATAAAAAAATTCAAAATTCTCAGAATAATGACTTGTGGTGTGTTCGATTTGCTTTCATAATTGATTTTGTTTTAAGAGTTTATTAATGCCGCTCTATAAAACAACGAAAGTTAAGTGAGAAGGTTAAAGCTTAAGTTGTCGTTTCCAGTCCTAAGTAATGCGCCATATCAATATGTCGAATTTGAACCCCGACAGATTTAACTTGGACCAGACCCTTTACATGGCAGGTCTTCAGAATTGCTAGGACTTGAAATCATGCATCTCCAGCCATTACAAATAGGCTATTGTGGCTCCTTCTCTATATTTATCAACTATATTTTCTCCATGAGTCAAATCATCAGTAATTTTTTTTTTTAAATACACATTGATTTTCTAATAGGGAATTGACGCTACTAAATAATAATCTTAGAGTTTCTTTTGGAACTTCACAGAGTTCAGTAATTAAACAAAGTAATTATTCAATTCCTACTATTAGTTCACTCTCTACGTATATATATATATATATATATATATATATATATTGTTCAAATTTTCAATCGTTAATACAGTACCTTCATTCATCCACTGAAGTTCAAATACATTTTTTAAAACTTGTTTAGGATGAAATTTGATGTTGTACAATTTTTCAAATATTAATTCATTAATTAAATTATATATATTTTTTAATTTTAGATTTGTTCTGCGTTACTTCTCACGAAGTTAGAGCTAGCACTAACAGATGGTATTTCTAATGAATTTTTTCTTGGCTGCAAATATATTTTTAAACGTATAGGGGATAACACACTTGATGTTGATACAGTTTTTTCAAATATTAATTCATTAATTAAATTTAACTAAAATAAATTTTTTCTTTGTTGGCCTAAGTAGGAATTAATTTAATTGTTTATATTACTTGATTTTTAAATAATTTTATTTTTTATAGTCCTCTGAAAAAAATTTAAAAATTACTACATGTTTTTGTAAATGTATTATTCTTAGTAAGATATAAATACTTATTCATTGTCCTTTTTCCATTATGTACTTCAAAGTATTTTTATCCCTTTACTCATACATATAAGCGCAAAAATTAACAGTTATATTTGTATAAGCAAATCATTTAATTTAAAACTGTCTCTGAATGAATGTTTTTGAGAAAAATCTAATTTAATACGAAAGTATATCTAATTAAATAATTTAAAAATCTTATTTTGACTTAAAATGAATTGTTATTATAATTTTTAATGATACGATTTCTGTTGTTCATCAGTTCTATGAAACACTACTCAGTATGATCAAGATTTTACATAATTGTGTATAATTAACTCGTAATAGCTATAAGTTAGAGCGTATACTCATCCATACGCGTTTTATAAACATTTATATCAAATCTATTGATAGATCAAACTGTCACCAATAGTTTCTTAATGATATTTTTAAATAAATTTCTCTAATTTTTCTATAAATATTTATTTTCTCTCATTTGCGCGCTTTTCTATGATATTTTATTTTGTAACTTTATAATATTCTTTTTAACACGTCGTTAATGTCCAGTATTTTTGTAAATATAATAACTGCAAATGTTCCATGCATGAAATGCAAGAAAGGGAAATACTTGATCCTTTACCACAAAACAATTTTACTTTAGAAAGTAAATTTCAGTGGTAGTTGGTTCGTTAAAAATTAATCAGTTGTTTATAAATATTGTAAACTAAGAATGATCTCATCACCAAATTAAAAAATACATATATATTTTCCATTATATTTGTGAATTGTCTTGGTGAAATCTATTCAAAATTTTTAATGAGATAAAATTTTAACTCAAGCTCAAAATCACATGATAAAATTATGTATCCCATATAAAACAGATTTTTTCCCCCTTACATAATAGGTTTTCCGAATATACGAAAGTTCAATTTCTTTACAAAAACTAATTTTACAATGACGTCATGTACTCTTCTTACTAAATTGCATGCTATTAAAAATAATGATTATAATTTTACTACAGATATAGTATAAAATATTCCACTCGTTAAACATTACATTTTATTTTTTCAAGAAAACTTACAGGGTACAAAAAATGTCATTAAATTTATTTTTTTTCTCTTAGAACTCATTACTGAGGCTATTCATGTTACGTAAATTTTTCTCGAATGCCTTTTTTGTATTCTATAGTAATGAAATAGATACTCTCCATTTGAAATTAATCTAATATATTAATCAAACATAGAAATTCATCTAATATATTGATCAAAAGTACAGTAGTCAATATTTTTCAGTATTGATGAATTTCAAAAAGTTTATCGAAAGGCTATGGTAGCCTAGTGCTTATGAGTATGGACACGTTATAACTATAGATCTCAAAGTTCCCCCTTTGGCGTGGTGTAGTAGTTTAGGCAAGGGAATGGAAACTCATGTGTCATTCCAATCACTTGACCATGGTTCAAAATTATCAGGTGCATTGTTAATATAGCTCGTTTTGCTTCATAGAGTGACATTGATAGAACTCTCTGTCTCCCCCCCCCCCTCATCCCAAATTGTTTTTTTGGTAACTTACTTCTCGTATTCAATTACTATTGTGTGAAAGTGTGAATTTCTTATCTTCCTACCAAGTAATAACTCAAAACAAAACATCTTCAAGGAGTTTTATTTAGATCTATGTACCCGATTTGCAAAACTCTGAACATTTAGCAATATATGTACTCTAATACAATTAATTAGATAATTTACATTCGTGTTTAAATATTATTTTTTGTTTTTCTGGTTTTTTGTAGGCAAAACCATTATAATGCATATTACAATCTCTGTGATACTTATGTAAGGTAAAATTTACATGTTAAGGCCAGTCAGTAAGCTGAAGATCTTCAGGTTATCGATTTTGAGATTTTCCTATTTCTAAAATCTCCAATTCATGACCTTTCCAGTGATATAACATATATGCTGATTTATGAATGAGAAGTATGTCAAAATAACTTTTAAAAAATAATCAGCTGTTTTGCCATGTCCCCTTTTAACAAATAATCCTGTAAATATTAGCCTTTTAAATCTGGGAAGAAGTTGTAAAGCCAGTACATTTTTTCATTTAATGAAAAAAAATTAACTGTAGATTATATATATATAACTGTATGATAACTGCCAATTTAACCGTTAGTTTGTTTACCTACTTTTGGAGGTAAGTTTCTAAATTTCATGAAATCATTGTAATTTTAATTTGAAATTTAGACTTTGTAGTTGTTTTGTGTTTTATTAGAAAAGATTTTTCCTTCAAAATTTTACAATTATTATAAAAAAGATAATAGTTTTAAATCCTTCAAAACTTGTTAAAAAGAATTCTAATAAAAACGTAGATAAAGTTTTTTGCAAAATGATTATAAAAATATTGTTTCTGGAAAAAAAAAGGCCAGATGACATCATTTTATGGTGTACATATTGCAACCAACATATTCTGGAAAATGGTTATAAAAATACTGAAAATATAAAAACCTGCTTATTCATTAAAAGAATAATAATAAAAATATTATCAACCACAACACTAAGAAAACTGATGGGGAAGCAAGAATATTTTAAAATTTCATTACATTTTCGGATATAACTCATACCCCCCCCCCCTTTTTTTTTCTTCTAAAGGTAAGAATTTGCCCCAAAACTACTTTTTTCTAAAATTTATGTTTTAAAAACCGTGTAAATTTTTTAATGTACTCTATGCTCCTTATATATAATTGTGTACACTGAAGTGACATTTTTGAAATATTCTTAAAATATAACAAAAAAATGACAGTTTTCAATAAATTTATAAAGATGCTAGGTGAACTAAAATTTGTCGTTTTATAAAAACTAATTAATATATTTGAAAAATTCCCTTCAGTATAAATATAAATGTCTAATTAATATAAATTCAAAATCTTGAGTCTTTATGTTTAATAGTTTCTGAGAAAAAGGTACGAGATGATACATCAAATATGATATTTATTGACTTTGCGAGAAGTTTGTTATGTACAGAAAAATACATAAATTTCACGTTGAAAAACATAAAAACAGTTTTATTTTGGCTGTTTCCGAAATAATTGTCCAGTTAAGAGTAATTTTTAAAGTTTAAAACTTAGAAATTGTCTGTAACAAAAAATCATAATGAAAATTTTACAATAACCCAATGAAAACTTTCGAAATGTCGTAAAATCAGGTATAACCAAAAAGTAACCACAAATTCATATCGAACTATATTGATACATTTTTATATATTATATTTATGATACTTCATTGTCGACTTGAATATTTGTTATGTATGAAAGTTAAAACTTTCACAGATTGATACAGAATTTGAGAAAATTGATGCAATTCTACAAAAAATCTTTTTAGATAAAAACTGAAAAATACTATGTATTATTTTCCGGTATATTTAAGACTTTTTTGTTTCCTGTTTTATTGAAAATACATTGAAAAGATGCTTATTTTTAATAAAATGGGTACAAATACATTTTGTAATTCATAATTTTTGTGATGAAGTGACATATTATGGTAAAAATGCAATTTCCTCAATGTTATTTTTAAGACAACATGTTCTTTTTTCTCAGAATTTACTGAATAAATGCACTTTGCAACTTTCACTGCATATTACTGATATGTAACTATATATATATATACTGAAGTGAGATTTTGATAATATTCGCTAAATATTTGATTATAGACCAAATAACATGACAAAAAGTGACATTTTTTTTAAAAATTCGCAGTGATGCTACTTAAAAGTATGTTTTGAAAAAACTAAAAAGTCTATTTGAAAGATTTCACTTCAGTATAAATATAAATGTTTATTTATTGTACAGACAAGTTTTTAAGCTTTAGTTTTGAAAAAGTTACCCATAAAAGGTACATAGATATCTGAAATGTGATTTTTTTGTCGTTGCATGTAAAGGTTATTATATACATAAAAATACATAAATTTCATGTTTAAAAGCATAAAAACAGCATTATTTTGACTGTTTTAGAAATAAATTGACCAGTTTTGAAAAACTTTTGAGATCTGATACTTTTAGAATTACTGTTTGCATGTAAATATACAAAACATTAATGTAAACTTTCGAAATGTCGCATAATCCCATATTTCCAAATCCTTACTTTCACATATCAATACATTATTACAAGACATTCATGATGATTAATTCTCAACTTTGATGTTTGTAATACATCACAGATCAAACTTCTTCAAAAATTGATACAGAGTTTGAGAAAATTAATGTAAATATTACAAAGCATCTCGAAACGAAAACTGAAAATGCTATGTATGTATTTTCTGGGCCATTTAAGTAAAACAGGAAACAAAAAAATCTTAAAATAAATATAGGACAAGCTAATGTGTTATAAAATGGGACAAATACATGTGTAATTCATAATTTTTGTGATGAAGTAACATTTCATATTAAAATGCATTTATCTGAAAATCATAAATTTCAAACTGCGTGTTCCTTTTTCTCAGAATTGACTGATAGGATCCTCATGAAAATTTTAGTGAACATAACTGATATGTAACTTTATATACTAAATTGAGCTTTTTTTAAATTCCTAAAATATTTTTGTAAAAGTCAGTTATCGTGAAAAAAAATGACAATTTTCAAAAAATTCATTGTGATGCTTTTACGTTGAATGATTTTGAAGAAAAAAAAATCAACAATATATTTTAAAAAAAATCTCCCTTCAGTATAAATATAAAAGTATAATTAATATACAGACAAAATTTGAAGTTTTTATACTGAACAGTTTCTGAGAAAATGTACATAAAATAGCTCAATTTAACATTAGTGGTATAGGGGATACCGACTAATCTTAAGTATTTGTATATGAGATTTATAATGTTTAACACTATTTACGTTATATTGCGAATAAAATATTGTAGTGATAAACACATAAGTATTTTTACTGCCGTAACAAAGCAGACATTTGAACTTCCTCACAATAACCATCATATTTATTTTTGACAAATTTTAATTGAATCGCATAATAGTACTTTTAATATTCAAATGCCACATTCCCTATCAAAATAACAGGTAAAAAGAAATTTAAAAGTTCTTCATCAATATTCTAATTACGATTAAAAATATGTAAGCAAATTTAAAAGTATTACTTTTAAATACAAAAAAAAAAGTGTTTAATGAAAAGATAACATTTTTTATTCGCATTGGTGTTCTTTTGTCAATATCTTCAAGCGTGTACTACTCGCTACTCGAAAGGCGACATCATAGTAAACGGGCTCGACATGGAGCCCGCTTGCTATTTTTACCGCCTGTCTTATGAAAAAGAGCATGATTTATGCATCGTATACTTATTCTACACTCAGTATTATGGTTCGGTGAGATACTGGATTACTTTCCAAAACCCCCCATAACACAACTCCACCACACTGACTAGCTAGAGATATACCTCTATACTTTTAGGGCCTGTTGTCTTCCTTTACTTTAGTAAATTACTATGGTCATTTTCTAATAGGTTACACAACGGTAACGATTAACTTGAATAAAATGTTCTAGATTCATTTCTACCCCCATCAAATTTCATCGCTATCTTTTGCTGTCAATTTACTACGATCTTCTTCATATTGAACATGGCTATTCAATGATCGATGAACGCTGTATCAGAATAAACTCTTCACTGGTATACCAGAATAAGTTTGGTAATGTTTTAAGACAGCAGGAATGTCATATGCCACGAAATCATCAGAAGTATCTCTTTGAACGATACTTCGGATTGTAGCAAAGGATTTAGACACATGTTAAGGCAATATTCACACACACACACACAGTAATACCTTTATTCTGCATTTTCAGTCTTTCTTCCAATGAATAATTCTATTTTTACAATATCCTGAATCATCATTCGTCATATTTGAAAACTATTTATTTAGGAATGGTAGGAATTTTTAATATTGTCTTATTGGTTTTAAACTTGTCATTTATATTTTTGTTCCTAAAAATACGTATATTATATTCTAAGCAATAAGATTATTGTAATACTAAAAGTATTGCTATTATTAAAGGATTCAATTAATCTGAAATAATCGTTGATAATCGGATTTTATGTAACAGGAAGTAGAAAAAATAATTGTTTCTCTTAAATAAAAATTCCATTAAACCTCGATATATGTTTTTGAATAAATAAGTCAATGTTCTATTCTGTAAAATTCTATTAAGAGTATATTCTGCTATAAAATAAATTTAGTAAATCTAGTTTCCCAAATCAGTTTTACGAAAAACAATACTATCTTGTTATTTAATGAATTCTTCATATTGTTGCTAAGCAAAATACAGAAGTACCCTTTTAAAAGCAATGGTTCTTTGAGTTCAAAATAACCATCAGCAATTTCTTCTCCCGCCCCATAGTAATAAAACAATGAAGCCCAGATAAATCTCGCAAATGACTCAGGAAAAGGACAAAAACAATAAAAACCTAAAAATGATAAGTAGGGCACTTTCCCCAGAGGTTAATACATTGTTTGTCGAAAGGCTCAACCGTGGTTTCACACAATGTTTCGGTCCCTTGAAGCACGTAAATTACACATTAAAATGGAACTGTTTCCTGGCGTAGCATGCACACCGAAACGTTTGTTAATTACTTTACGGGCCTCTTAATGCAGATAGAGAAATTATTTACAGCGAGTTAAAAGATACTGGTGGGTATCCTCATATTTATTTTAATGATATTAGAGAGGAAATACGCTTAGAAAAGAAATGGACGAAAGGATATATGGTGAATGTGTGTGTGTTTAATTGAAAAAATTCATTAAGTATTAATTAAGCGCAGTGATTTCGTACATCGAATTGGCAACAGAGTTCAATTAAGATACGGCCCAAACGATTAACTATTTTCATCGGTGACGAAATTATTTTAAGTTGCACGCTTCTAAATTGATATTTGTGATGTCTAACTAATACCACTATTCATTTTTTTTTCATTTTAAATTTGAAAGTCTTCTAATTTTAAGATAACAAAATGTGTATTCCAAGAACGCATATTTCTTATTTATAGTATTATTTTTAAGGAATCCGACTACCCTAAAACTGCGAATTTTGCCAAAAATTGACAAATTTTTTTTTATGATTTTATTTTATGGGCCATCTCATTAGCTTTATAAAAATACCAAGTTTATCATTTTCCGTTTACTAGAACAAAAGCTACAAGTGTTTTTGTAAAAGCAGATGCCATTACTTTAAGCAAGATGTCATACTTTAAAACGCGTTTTACTCGAAATATGATTTTTTGAAAATAATCAAACGGGGGTCAGCGATTGCTAAATACGTTTTGAACACAATTAACTGAAATTTTTTCTGTAAGTTCTGTATAATAGTAGAATTGTTTTAACCTTCAGATTTATCAATCACTGTTTTATTACAGAATTTACAGTCCCTTATGTGACTATAATCACTGTCTTTTTAAGCATTTTCATATAGTAACCGAGATAAAGTGCTCTAGCTTTTGTAAAAAAGAAAATATCTCTTATCCTGAAGGTCAGTTCAAAATTGAATAAGATAACAAAAAATCAGAATTAAAAAATATTGAAAATTTGTAAGTAAACTTTTGGTACAGAATGGGCCGCGTTTATGCTATTTTTTGTCAATTTTTACCTATTTTTTCCCAATTTAGTAATAATAATTTATTTTACTCTTCTTAGTTTTAGCACATTTTTCTTAAAATGCACTAAACAAATCTAAAAATAACAAAAAAATCCCCATATCTCCTTTTTAAAAAAAAAAACAGTTGTCGCAACCTGTCGGATAATATATAAAAAGCATATTTCTTTCTAATCTTACTAATTAATGGGTTAAATAGAAAAGGTTGCAAGAAAAAAATAAATTGGGTCATGTTTTTTTCTGAAAAATAAATTTAGTTAAGTATATTTGGCCTGATTTCAAACAAGAGTGAGATAATTTGTAGTATATTTCTCAAACTTTACTTTATTTTTATTACTAAAGTTAACAGGTTTCCGACAGATTTTCATGTGTAAGAAACGTATTGTGCATGCTTTCCTACCACATTACTAGACACTATTCTAAAAAGTGTTTTTTGATTAAAAAAAAACGTTTGAAAAAATAATTTAATTATGGTAAAGTTCCCATGTTTAACCCCTTGTCCACCATGTAACCAATAGTAAATGCATGTTATGTATAAGGCAAACGCTTAATTCAACCTTATGATGAGACATTTCTTGTTTAAGTGTAACCCGCTCAGGAACCATTTTAAGGTGCATTTTCATTAATCGGGTTGTAAAAATTACAAAAGTGAAGTTACAAAATATCTGGCTACAAAAATTTGAAATTTAAAATTACAAATCTTTGTGAAATTGCTCTAAGTGTTCCTTTGAACAAAAGGCTTTTCCATATGCCTTACATAAGTGTATTGTCATGTTTTCATTATAAACAGATAAATCCATATGGGGGTCACAGTTGTATTCATCAGTTAAGAGCAAAGAAACTAATTCAGTATCACTTTCATCGAAATCTAACGAGGACGCCCTATTGACAAGGAAAAGTAAAAATAAACAACGAAAACAGTTATACAAACTTTATAAAAAGAAACACGAACAAACGCGCGACTTAGTCAACGTCAAAAGGTAAAATGGAATGTGCGTCGTAGCGTCAAGGTCAGTATTCTTAGAAATCCGTGGTTTTAGGGGATACTAGAAAGCACAGTCCGGTACCCAAGAGGTTAAAAATCAATTATAGAGACAATTCAGAAATATTATTTGCAAGAAATCAAACAATGTAAAAGAATTTAAAAAGTATGTTTTCCTATGCTTTTATATGTTAAAATATATATTTTGATTATTTTCTTTTACAGAATGATTCAGAACTTTGATAATTTTTTTAAAAGAAATCTTAACATAGTTGGGTGAAAATGTAATCTTACAAGTATTCCAATACATTTTACCATCAGATGCACATTTTTTCAAGGAAATGAATATTCATCTGACCTTTCTAGCTGTTAAAGGTTACATTTCTCATAAATTTGTTTTATCTTGTAGGCAAGAAAAAGACAATGCTTTCAATAAAGTTATCATTTGACACTAAAATCTCACAATAATCTCGATTTCCCTTGAGAAATCAGACCATCTGATATTACAATTCTCATCTGATCTCATTTAAATTTAAATCAACACAGAGAACAAACTTCTGAAATAGCGCACATAAATAGAAAATGTAACTGTGTTGCAAGATTACTCCCGTTAAAATTAAAGTGTATCGGAATAGTCTCATATCAAGGAAATTAATCGCTTCTTCCCCCTAACAGTTTAGCAATAAATCAATTTCTGAAGTCTCTTGGAGAAATTTCCATCGTCAGACAAATCGACGGACGCCCTGGTGACAGTGTCATTAAAGAAACTTTTCAAATGCGAATAAATTGAATTTCTGACATCGAGGTTCCTCACTTAATGGCGGACCTTCACAATTTACTTTGGGACACGTTACGTCTTTTTTAATTATGATCTCGATGAGAGCAGAACTCTTGTTGAACATTAATTTTTGAGTAATAGGACATGAAGATGAATTATAAAATTTTCCCTTCTTTCTTGGAAGATTATTAAACTGAAGATAAATCTGATGATGTATTTGGGAAGAATTGGAAAAATGCAAAATAGGCAAAGATGAATTCGCAAATTCACATAACTACTTATCAACTAATATCCTCAATACATACATAATTTAAAGTAAGGGTATTAAAGGTATTTAAAGTAAAGGTATTTAATTGGAACGTTTTAATTCATTTTTATTAGAATTGAATTTTAGTTTGGTTGTCTCATAAAATATATCATTAAAAATAAATTTTGGAACCCAAATGAATTTACGGAACAGTAAATATCCAATGACAAAGCTAATATTTGCACATTCACTATTTCAAATTAAAAAAAATAAAGAATTGGGTGACTTTAAATAAAGTTACGGAAGGCATATAATTCTTTAAATAAATCTTTAAACTTTTTATTTTGACGTTGAAAATAAGACGATATAGTTTAATATTAATTTTGTTCTTAGAAGTAAATAAGAAAAACATAAATTTTGTAATGATGAGTAGCTTTAAAAATCATATGTATGCATTCTCATTTAAGTGCATTAAGAATATACACAAAAGCTGCTGTTAAGAATATATTACAAAATTAATATGTAAAAAAAAATTCATAAGATTCAGACAAATAATATAGGAAGCACCACATATTTCCGAATATAAAGTGAACTTTTTCTACAAAAATTCACACCAAATGCGACCTGTTAATGTGCGGAATTAAAGAAAAAACCTTGATATTTTCAAATACGTCGCCAAGCTGGTGAAACAGGTGGGAAATTTTCCAGTAAATTCGCTTTAAAATAATGCGACATCATCTTACTTCTAGTTATCCTTTCTAAAGATAACATTTTTTTTTTTTTACAATTTATTTGTTACATTGTGGATTATGTGTTCTTGTCTTACTTTCTGTGCCATTTTTTTCCGTTTGTTTGAAAGTGATTGAGAAAAGAAATTCATATACAGCTAGCGATTGCAGACAAATATTTTTATAACCTGGAGGATAAATTCTCCACGAGATGAATATATGGATTCAGACATCCCAATGAGTAAAAGTAAATTATAACTATTCAGAAACTTGGATTCTGCAGAATTTATGAAACTATTTTCTCTTTCGTATTGAAAATACCATTCAAAATACCCAAAAGGCTTTAAAAAACTTGCATTGCTAGCACATAGTCGATTGAAAATGCCAAGAAAAAAAGTTTTTTCCTTAATTTATGTTATTCTTTCAACGTCCCCCCTCCCTTATTTTAACCTTAAAAAGAGTCTCAAAAGTTTTCGTCTTGTACAATTAAATATATGGTATTTACTCTCGTTACATTATGTATGCATAACAATAATAATAAAAATATTTTGCTTGATTTTTAATAGAAAGTAGCTAAAATAATGTATGTTACAAATCGCACATTCTGCTCTTGAAATTGTGGTTCAAAGTTTCAGATTGCATATACTGGCTACAATATAAATTGTTAGCAATATATTTCTTACCGATTAATATGCATATAATTTGTATATTTTTGCTTTTTTGTAATCAAAGAAATTGGCTAAAAAGTTGTTTTATTGTTCTCATATGGATTTTTTAAACGTATTCTGCGTCGAAAGTAAGCGTTTTATTTAACGCAATGAAAGAAATTTATGTAAACTTTACAGATTACATAGCTACTTGCATTTACTACTATCATTATCATTATATATCCTATTTTTTCAATATCTATTACTAGTATTATACAAGAATTTTATTATATATTATTTTATTTAATATACATTAACTGATAAAAATATCACACTAATAATACAAATATTATTTTATAATCAGATAATTCCCTTCTGAAAAAATATATTTTTTTACAAATGTAAGAACAATACACATATAAAAAACCCGTAGGGCACTATTTTATTTTCAGAATTTTTTTTATAAAATGCAAATTCTGAATCATTTTTATGAACATAATAAACACTAATTTCGTCTAAAATGTAAGAAATTATCTAAGACTTTTGAAAGATCTGCGTAATTATAAAACTTGTTAAGATAATAGCATTGATTGGCACTACATATTAATTTTACAACATACACTTTCAAGGCAGATATTGATAATTTACCTTAACAATAAAATATGTAAAGTATAATTGCATTATGTACCAATGTATAAAGCACGTATATTATATAAATGCGATATACGTCCTTGAATTAAATATGCATAATCATTTTTATATATATAACACTCAAGCAATTTTAGTAATTTTTTTTTAGATGATGCTTTTAAAATGCGGGAAAAAATCAGTGCTGAAAGAACTCTTCTCTAACGATTAAATAGTCGTTATCGATTTTTTTCTAGAAGTACAATGAATCCTGCTTTGTCATAAATCAAAATCTGCGTGTATAAAATCGAATGAAAAAAGGCATGATGACGTGAAGTAGAATCCTTAATGTCGGTTTCTTAGATATATGAAATATGGATTTTTTTTTTAAAAAAAAGGTACTCTGTTTTAAAAACAAAAAAAATCTAGTTACATTTTCCTCAAGTGTAATTCCCAGTATAACTTGAATATCTAAACGTCCATAATTTTGAATTTATATATTTACATATTATGTCGATTATTTATCGAATAAGTTTATGTAGAATACTGAGTCACTAAAGCAAAGATAAATGTTGAAAAATATTAAAATTAAATTTTTTAGCAATAAGATTTAAATCTAAATTATGAACTGAAAAAAATGCTTCTATTTTTTTTAAAATTTTGCTTCATAAAAATAAAATGTACATAATTACTATACTCTTACTATTGAAATGATCAGAAACGTGACGATGGCTATTGATGGCAATCCTCATAACTTTTACGTATCGTCAGAGGATGAGGGCAGGACTTAAAAAAAATGGAATCTTCGAATTTCTACACCAGGCGTTTGCTATCTTTTAACTGTGGCGTGCCAAAAACCAATGTACCAATAGGATTCATCGAGCCACGCAGTTGGACAATTTTGAAATTATCGAATTCCCGCGATCATGCATGCATGAGTTAGAGAACAGAAGCCAATAATAGAGATTAACAGATTCATTACATATTAATTTTGCATTATTTAAAGATATTTCTTAACAAAAATAAAGAAATAAATAGACAGCGTAATATATAATTAGTTCTTGAACAAAAATAAAAAAAAAAGATTATACATATATTATTATGCATTTTTATAGACATGTTTATTAAAATAAAAAATAGACAACCTAAAATATAAGTATTTCCCTTCATATACTTTAAATAAAAAGATAAATAAAGAGCTTAGTGAACCTAGTGCTTGCTCCGCTCTACTTTCTTATCCCAAATCAGGGGTATCATTTGTAACTTTCAATTTCATACGATTCTGAGCATTCAGTTGTTAAGCAGTTTCTTTGCAGACACGAAATAGTTTTCATGGGAGGAAAGACTTTTTACTTAGCTATGTGGAGCAAAAAAAAAGAAAAAGAGTACAGGCAGTTTTCTCTTTTCAAACAATTAAATCTCTCCAGGAATGACATTCAATAATTTACAAAGCAGCTGTAATCTTATATTTAGAGTTATTTTTCTGGTTTTTTTGTAATTCCTTAAATGTTCATAAATCTGAAGATGTGTGTTTTCAAGAAGGTCCATTACATATTTATCAATTGCCAACCACTCAAAAATTGACAAAATTATAAAGTGGTGAGTGCAGAGTGTCACTGAAAAATGTACCGCGCGCCACACGTGGCAAAAGTACCATAGGTTGCCGACCCCTCTTCTACACCAAACCAACCAAAATGGCCTTAAAGAAACACTGATGCACATGTGCTCTATGAAGCAGCTCTCAGATTTAAGGAAATTGTCATGACAATTTTCATGCAGCATAAAACACACCGTTTATTATTCCTGCTGGAGATGAATTAACCGTGAAAGGTGGTAATGTCTAACCTTGTCTGACCTAATCGAGCTAGAATAGTTGATAAAATCCTTGATCTCGAATTATGGAGGAAATAAAATATATATATAATTCATAAATATACACAAAAGAGTAAAATAGTTATAAATCTAAGATAATTAGTCACGATAGTAAAAAGTATATTCATTAGCCACAGTAGTACTATAGCAAACTCCTGGCCTTAGGAACCAGGATTGCAGCTTTAAAAAAGTTTTGCGGCTAGCCAACCTTCACCTGTATTTGCCAATACTCTGGGCCATAGGGAAAGTAAGAAATGCCAAGAGAAGTTTGTAACTATTACTATACATAACTACTACATATATACATATATATATATATATATATATATATATATATATATATATATATATATATGTATATATATGTATGTGTGTGTGTGTGTTTGTGTAGAGAGAGAGAGAGAGCGTTATATTTCTATGTTTCTGGATCTTTCTATGATAAATGGATCCTCTACCCCCTCAGATATCGCTGGTTACCTTTAGGTCTTATACAAAAACTGGAACTGTAATGAATGGTAATAGAGCGCCCTCTTCTGGCAATGTGGACACTTAACCAGTCAGCCTGCCACCTCGAGGAAGGAAGGATGTGCCAATGTCCGCCCGCGCAAACCCCTTAATATTTGTATATTTCCCCCTGTTTTATGTAATTGTAACCGTGCTCAATTAGAATGTGCCACCAATTAAAATTACTTGAGCTAGCCGCCGGAGTTATTTTTGAGTATCGGTTATAAAAATGTCGCCCAACTTACGGCCTGAATAATTATTTAATTTTAATATGACTACTAGTCTAACAAAGTTATCTCCAATATTCTGAACTGCTAGTTCATGAAGAAGTTTAAAAAAAGTAATTTCTGAAATTGTAGCTACCGGCTACGAAGAAATTTTCGGATTACTAGAAAATTTATATTTCCTACCGGGAAATTAGAAACTTTGGATTGCATTCGTCTTCATGGAGCATCAGCTAAGTTTCTTTTCTTTTGTTTCTGATTCATTTTGATCTTTTATTAAATTTTACTTGTGTTTTTATATTTTATGGTATAAATATATAATAAGCATGATTTATTAGTCATATTTCATTTGAGTAATTCTTTTCCCTAGTAAGGAAATTCTTTTACTTTTGTTCATTTCCTGTGATTTATGACTATTAGTGTACTTGTTTGGGGAACTTCTTACCCCCACTTCTGACCTTGAGCTTTCACTGCTTGTTTTCGTTCACGAACAAGACGTTTTGTTACTAAGGGTCCCCCACCCGATTTTCTGTCTCTCACCCCTTGCCTGGTGAAAATCAGACATTCTTTATTTTTCTCTTGTTCATTTTACTTGGAAACTCGGAATTCAGCATCCGCTGTTCGTTTTGTAAAACTTGTTTAGCCTCGATATTTTTCACTTTTTTTTTTGTTGACTCTTTAAGTTACTTATGACGCCAGAGTGTCCCGGAAATTGATATTTCCTATTTAGTATTATAATTACATCTGTTTTTTTTTATTGAATTTTAGTGTTATGAAATTGTGTTTTATTTCTAACTATATTAAAGAATTTTGATCATATATAAAATATATGTGAATTAAATGAAAGAAATTTTTTTTTTTTTTGTTAACAGTAAGTATAGTAGAAAAGTATTTTTATTTTTATTCAAAAGATTCATGCATAGGTTTTGTTTCGACTTTGAATTTCATCAGAATTTCTTTTATATGTGAATTATTTTTATTTTCAAAGCTAAATTTTTGCATTCAGTCAAATATCTACAAAAACCGTATTTTATTCCTTCAAAGGAGTAGTTTATATGTTGTTTTGCTAAGTGCATCAGAACTTCTGTTTATCTGAATTTTTCATTTTGTTTTCGAAGTTTAGATTTTCTATCCTGTCAAACATCTATAATATATATTTTTTTAATAGTATTGTGTTCGAATATCCAATTCTTATTATTTTAGGATTAGTTGATGCTCAATTATCAAGGTTAACTATTTTAAAACTAAATTAACTGCATTTAATTTGTGGCTGTCGGATTTTATAATTGACCCTTTTTTTCTCCTCAAAAGTTAAAAACAATGGCGTATCTTGCTAAAGCGCGCAAAGCGGACTTAAAAACACTAGCTACAGAATTGGGCCTCGAGCAGGAGAAATAATGAGAATAATAGATTTTAAAAATTTAATCATAACTTCGGAAGACTATGATGAACAGTTTACTAAAAACTCTTCTAGAAACAATTATTAACACAAGGGTTCAGGCAGAACGTGAGGAGAAGGAGGAAAAATGAATACAAACGAAAACGAGACGAACTGAATTTAGAACTAGAACGCATGAAGTTAAGCATGACTGCTACTTCTTCAACTAACACTAGTGCTGCCGCAGAGAAAATAAATATCCAGCACCTCATACCCAGATTTGGGGAAACTTCAGACATTTCCACCTATCTAAAAATATTTGAAAGACAGTGTGAGCAAGTTAACATAGGAGAAGTCGATTATATAACACACCTTCTACCTATGTTACCTATTGATATTTCCAATATTATCTTGCGGGAACCTAAAGAGAAATTAGGAAATTACCAGCACATTAAGCAAGTGCTGCTGCAAAGATTCAAGTTAAGTGCTGAATCGTTTCGAATTAAGTTCAGTACTCATCAAAAACAACCCGAAGCTCTGTGGAAGGACTTCGCGTATGAGCTAAACAATTTCTTAGAAGAATGGCTACATAGCCTAGAAGTGAAAGACTTTAACTCCCTTAAGGATTTCGTTCTTACCGATCAGCTTAAGAGAAGAGTTTGGAGGGACGTTAAGGAACACTTCGTGGATATCTGGGAGATATTAAAAGCTCATCTGAGCTAGTACAAAATTAGACGATTATGAAATTGCTCGAGGTAAGACGTCGAAACATAAAGTTTTACCAGACGTAAGAAGAACTTCTTTCCCCTCAAAAACAAATAAACAAAGCAGTATAAAAACGGGGGTAAGGCAAAGGAAGCACCAAGAAAAACCATTTGGAGGGCATTCGCAATTTGAAAGCCAAACTCCTCTGTCCTGCTATGGATGTGGAAAGCCCGGTTACATCAAATCGAAATGCCCTGACTGCAATCCTTCAAAGGGTGATCCAGCTCCCTTTGGAATTCTGCAAGTTAACAGTCTCTCCCTTCCAACAGAAATGCTGTACTCTGGATCAGCATTAATGGAGTTTCGGAACTGCATTTGCGGACAGTGGTGCAAGTCATTCGATTGCAGGAGAAACTCTTTACAGTATCCTTCTGCAACAAGAAGCTGCTTTTGAGAAGGCAGTCATATCCCTATCCCTTGCTGAGGGAATCGTTACTCAGAAAGAAGTTCTACGTACATTTCAAACCGTCCTTCTGGAAGGCAGAAAGTTTTAAAACATCCTTTATTATTTTGCCTGATGCAAAAACAACCCCACTCTACTTGGAGTTGATTTCTCAAAAATGCTGGAATAGTACTAAATTTTAGAAAGAACTGTTGGACTTTTTGTGACGATTCCCGAAAATCGTACAATTTCGTAACGCCTTACCAGAGTACATCTGTTAATGTACTTCCTGTAGCGATAAAAAACTGTCAATTACGGGAAGATGAAGGACAAGAACTCCCTGGTTCTCAGCGTGTGGAACTTGATAGCTTGCTTAAAAATCATCACTCTATCTTCGAAGTAGGGGGAGAAGCTACTCCATTTATCGAACATAGCATCAACACTGAAAACAACCCACCAATTTCAGTGCCTCCCTACCGGATGAAGCCAGCCAGGAAGGAGCTGTTGAAGAAAGAGCTAGATTATTTGCTGCAACAAGGCATCGTAGTAGAATGTGAATCTCCGTACGCCTCTCCCGTTGTTTTGATTCAAAACCAAGAATTGAAGAGAAACAAGATCAGCGAAAGGCCTTCTATGATAAAAGACATCGTCCTGGTCCCTTGTATCATCCAGGTGATAAGGTCTGTGTAACGCTTCACCCCCTTAGCAATGCTGCCCAGAAGAAAACCGCTAAATTCATGCTAAAAGAGATGGGCCTTATATTGTTGTGACTCAACGCTCTCCGACGACTTATGAAGTGGCAAATCCAAACAACCCACATGAGGTTCTGGACCTTATCATTCATCTGCTCTTCGTCCATGCATAGACAAGGAAGCCACTCCAGTGATGCCTCTCAGAAAAAGGGGAAGACCAGGAAAGACAACTCTGCTGGTTCCTCATCGAGGACGATACCTAGGAACCAGAGGGGGAGTGTAACGAATGGTAATAGAGCGCCCTCTCTGGCCATGTGACACTTAACCAGTCAGCCTGCCACCTCGGGGAAGAAAGGATGTGCCAATGTCCGCCCGCGCAAACCCCTTATTTTTTATATTTTCCTGTTTTATGTAATTGTAACCGTGCTCAATTAGAATGTACCACCAATTAAAATTATTTGAGCTAGCCGCCGGAGTTATTTTTGAGTATCGGTTATAAACAAGGATTTTTCATGTATTATTTGCTTCACATTTTCGTGTTCAA